>JABXWE010000068.1:0-114963 GCA_014611495.1 Limonius californicus
GAATGAAGTATGCCTGGTTGCATATTAAAAGGAAATTAAGGGTAAGTCTGTTCGTTACGAGGCAAGGTTTTAGGATAGCACTTGAACAACCGTTTTGAGGAAAATAACTCTACTGTTGAATAAAGATGATATGAACAGTTTCCAGTATAGGAAAGTCCAGGGAGGCAGTCGCGTCCACTTATTATAAAGTGGTAATCACCAGGCTTTCAAGCTGCACAAATTTTCACAGTTTCGGCCATCCGTCCTAATCTTTTACTAGCAAATGCAAATGCATTTCGTCAATTTTTAGAATGGTTTAGGGATTATAGCTAAGGTAAACATATATATCCCACTGGAGATTCTTTCCGAGAATATACATTTATTACACCATATAATCATTGAGTGTAATAATAATATTTATTCTTAAAGCAGATCATAACTACCCGGTAAACGAACAAGAAATAAATATCAGGCGCTGCATGCAAGAGATGAAGCAAAGAGAAATTGAAGTTTTAACCAAACCAGGACAAATGTATAAATAAGTTATGTCGGGGGATTTTTTGACTGGGGTTTTTTTTTCTGGAGGATTTTTATCCGGGGGGTTTTCTGTCCGGGAGGTTTTGTCCGTGGGTTTGTTGTCCGGGGGTTTGTTTTCCGGGGGTTTTATGTCCGGGGGTTTTTATCCAGGGGTTTTATGACCGCGGTTTTTTTGGCCGGGGTTTTTTTGTGCGGGTTTTTTATCCGGGGGGTTTTTTATCCGGGGGTATTGCATCCGGGTTTTTTTTGTCCGGGTGTTTTTTATCCGCGGGGTTTTTGTCCGGGGTTTTTTATCCGGCGGTTTTATCTCCGGGGATTTTGTCCGGGGGTTTTTCGTCCTGTTCTCGATCTAACTTAACTGCGTGCTCTTAGTTTATAATTTGAATACTAAAAAATTTGTTAAAAACACTCTAAATACGGCTTTTACTTATATATGCACTTTTTAAAACCGTTTAATTCGGAGCAGATCATCAAGACAGTAATTAACATGAAGATTAAACGTTGTGAACTTTTTCTTACGTCTTTGAAGTCCCTCTTTAGATGTTCTGTTTCGTACTGAAATGGCAATAAGAACTCTGTTAAGGTGTTGTTATTTTTAATTTCGAGTTCAAGTATTGTAAAACTGAAAAATATCTGATTTCAAATAAACGTAGTTCATAGAGAAATTGTAGAGGGCTTGCATTCAAGGAATATAATTGTCTGTCATTGTTTTTTAAATGTTCATATTAATATCCGCAGAACGATTAATAATCGTAATTAAATTTCAAATTGTAACACAGTTTAAAATGCTCACACTATAAAAAGTTATGTAATTAATATAATTATGGTAGTGTTTTGAAGTTGAGTCTATTTACACAAAATTAGTTCGAGATTTATCTCCCAAAGCCCCTTTACGCGACAGGTGAACTCCTTAGCTTTCAAGTTAAACTGAAACGAAATTAAATCCTTTGGAGTAGCAAATAAGTATAACTAAATAATGAGGAGACTCGATTTTCGAGATATCTTTTGAGTCCTCGACAAGTTTCTAAGTAGGGAGACATCAAAAGTAAAATTAGCGGAATCGCTTTCCATTTATATCTTTGATCATGTCTCAATGGTCGCGCTTTACAAGAAACAGAATAATTTAATGAATGTCCGGTCTGATCTCCGCAAATTACCGAGATTAAGAGCTACAAGATGTTGAACCTTAAATTAAAAATGTTTATTTCGTGCTGCCTTTCAAGGTAAATTAATATCAAAGTTTTTGCCGAATGTATGGGATGTATATGATGTGAACTAAATTCATTAGGGCCATTGTTGTATTTTTTCGTCTGTTGGTTTATTTCGTTAGGAATTTTTTTAAGCTGCCCCGACGATGCATGTTTATAAAATATGTATGTAAAATATAAAAGCTTTGATATAGGCAGGTTGCCGCTATGTGGTAAAATCAATGACCAGACGCTTTTAGGATAAAATATTTGGGGATTTCTCACAAAGCCCGAATTTTGAAAGCTTTGAACTCATATTTGGTGAATAAAAGCCAAGTTCCTCCTCCTATGTGAAAACTTGCGTCCTTTGATGTATGAATATATTTGAGATAACTGCGTGCCTAATTTTTTGTGTGTCCGTATCGATTTAATAACGAAGGCGAGGCCCCTTTTAGAGCTGGTTCGATTTAATGGGCATTAGAACGAAACGGATCTGTCCAGACGGTGAATTAGCGAAGTGTTAAAAGGTAAATTCCCTCGATATATTCAAATATTCATGCTGCATCTGCAGATATAATCAAAACTTCTAATTTCCCTAAAGAAATCACGTCTGGTTTCTGGACGCGCTGTGATGTAATTTATGGAGATGTCTATTAAAACTGTTAAAACGTGTTGTGAGTGTATCGTCACCTTTTTCGCGGTTGATACTGATAAAAATGTCATCCCCGTGAGTTGCTTTGGGCTTCTCGACAACAATTTTGAAGAAATTGCTTCATGAGCTACTAAACCAAAAAACACGTCTAAACAATTTTTCTTTAAAAAAAAACCTTAAATTTCTTTACCGAAAAATATTCCGTTTACAGTAAGAAAGTTTACGCCATTTCAGGTACAAATTTTGAAAGCAACAACATTATTTTGTAATGTGAACAGGTCGATCATATTCCCAACTTTTTATTAGGGCAACAATTTTCTGCGCTTTTCTTCGTATATAAATCTATACAAATTTTATACAACTGAATAGGGTTCAATTTTTTATGGAATAGTATTAAAAGTAAGTTAACTAAGAAGAAAACTCATGGTTGAGAAAAATAAACATTTGATACAAAGACAGACTGAAGTAAAATACCTTCCTTATATATAAGAGGTGTGCTCAAATTTAACCTGAAATATACGTAGTTGTTTAAGAATTCAATTGTTCTTGCAGCCGTATGCGGGCGAGCACTGCTTAACTTTATCGCGCAAAAGTGTTGGATAATAGTCTGATTTTACAAATTAATTGTACAACGTTCTATAAGGAAATCAACAAAGACCACTCCTTGAGAATCCCAAAAATATCATTCCGTCAACACAGTTTTTGCCTTCTGTGGCTTTTTGGTGACACCGGTTTTAACTGAAGATGACGGCATTACCAAAGAAATGATAGCACTGGGAGGATCGACTACTCTAGAAGCAATTCAAATTCTAATGAACAAATTCCTACAAAATGGAACCACCCCAGATTCATGGAGAAATTGAGGGTTATATTAATACATAAAAAGGGAGGCAAATGTGACTAACATAACTACCGCCCAATAAAATCTCCTACCACATCCTTATAAACTCATGACAAAAATAATCACTCACAGACTATCAAACAAATTAGACGATTATCAATCGGTCGAACAGGCGGAGTTCCGCAAAAGTTACAACACTATAGAGCATCTACAAACATAATGTATACTCATAGAGAAATGTAATGAATACAAAGTACCCCTTCAGCTAGCCTTTGTGGACTACAATAAAGAGTTCGACTCCATAGAACTATCGGCAATCTACCAAGGACTGAATAACGCAAGGATAGACTGAAGGTATAAGCAACTCCTGAAACAAATATACAACAAAGCAACCATATAAATAAACATAGCAGAAGATATAACAACACGGAAGATAACAGTCGAGCGAGGAGTCAAGCAGGGAAACACGATCTCCCCAAAATTATTCACCCGCGCGTTAGAAGATGTGTTCAAGAAATTAAACTGGGAAGAACACGGAGTGAAGATTGACGGTCGACAATTGAGTCACCTTAGATATGCCGATAACATCGTGATTATAAGCAACAACATGGGAGAACTACGGGAAATGCTGAGAGAATTGAAAACGGAATCAGAGAAACTCGGCCTGAAGATAAATCTGAATAAAACCAAAGTAATGACAGAAGAAAACACTAGAGTGGAGATAGTCGGAAATTAAATCGAGAAAGTAAACGAATGCACATATCTACCACATACAATCGCACTTGGCAAGCAAAACCAAACTGCGGAAATTACGAGAAGAAGACGCATGACTTGGCTGCTGTGAGTAAACTCAACATGCTTTTAAGAAATACAGAAACCCCCATTACCCTAAAGAGAAAAGAGTTCAATAATTGTATTCTCCCTGTAATGATGTATGGCATCTAATGAGTAATGTTGGAAGTCTCTGTGAGAGAACACATTCGGAACGAAGATACAAGAAGAAAAACGAAGGTGGACGAAGTAATCGCGAAGTTGAAGTAGAGTTGCGTGGGACATGTGGCCCGACAAGAGAGTGAAGGATGGACTAAGAATATCATCCAGTGGAGGCCGAGAGAGCACAAAAGAAATGTGGGAAGACTATCAAAACGCTGACTAGATGATATTAAAGCAATGACAGGACGAAACTGGCACTAAATAGCCCAAAACAGACAAGAGTGGAAGACTCAGGGGGAGACCTACATCCAGCAGTGGATTCAAAGAGATTGCTGAAGAGAGGTTTTGACTCAAGAGTAAAATAATGTATTCAGTTGCAGTAAAGAAGAAGCGATTTGCAAACGATTCAACTTGTGTTCTTCGGTCAACAAGCGCGGAATCCACCTGGCACTCACCGTACGATAGTTTAACTTGTTTTTATGATGTCTTCAATACTTCCGACTTTAATATGTAGATTTTGAGAAATTTGACGAAGTGTATCTACCTTACGTAACAATAGCGTTAACTTTTTCTTCATTGTCACGATTAACCGAAGTTGCATCTCGCCGTAGATGAGGCTCATTTTCGACACGGAGTCTGCCGTCTCTTAAAGATTTCGACCACGCGTGACTTTTATAAAGAGATCGCCATATTGTGTTCGCAATCTGTAAGTCAATAATTTCCCCCTATGGGGAGGCCGTAGCCTAACAGTGGGATGTTGCGGACTAACAAAAAGACAAGAAACAACTAATAACCGAATTAATTGAAAACCAATACTTAATTATCATCTTGGAGGTGAATGAAAACACTAGCACTGAATTTAATAGTAGTTTACACTTCCGTTTTAGTGCTCATTAGTGCAAACAGCTTAAACGAGATAATTCATAAACAAAACTTAATTGTCTCGTGGGTGAATGAAAGCACTAACACCGAATTGAGTACCAATTATGTGTTTTAATAAGACCTTCATGCCAGATCTTATCAAATGCCTGAGCGATGTCAAGGAATGCAGCAGAGCAATACCTCTTGCTCTCCATGTCGGCTTTAATCTTCTTGGCGACTCTTTGAACTTGTTCGATGGTAGAATGTTTCCAAATTGATGGTCCAGGTCCGGGACTTCTTTTCTCTAAGATGGGTTTCAAGCTGGCCAAGAAGAGTTTCTCAAATACCTTCGATAGTATAGGCAGGAGACTAATCGGGCGGTAAGAAGCTGCTTCTGTGGAATCTTTACCGGCTTTTCGAATAAGGATTATTTCTGCCACTTTCCACTGGGAGGGAAAGTAGCCCAATCTTAGTATAGCATTGAAGATTACGGTAAGCATTTTGACGCCTTCGTATGGTAGCTGTTTCAGTATTCTCCCCGATATCAGGTCATACCCCAGGGATTTCGTAGGGTTTAGGTCGGTTTTAATTACCAATCTGATTTCAGAAATCTTAAATGGCTTGGTTGGAAGATCCATGATAGGGAGCTTCGAGGATTGCGTGGATGTGCTTCTCTTCTATAGGGAGGACCTCCATTGGGAAGGGTTTAAAGACATTACCGAGGTGTTCCGCAAATCTGTTTACCTTTTCTTCATCATTTGTGGCCCAGTTCCCATCTAGAGTTCTGATAGGTGGATTTGTAACTTGTGGGCGCTTTAACTTTTTCGTGACTCCTTCTGTCCAAGGTCATAATAAAGCCAGTCTAGACATATGGCATCCAACTATGGGGTTCGGCTAGCGACTCTAATATCCTGAAGATACAGCATTTCCAGTCGAAGATGTTGCGAGCTATTTGTAATGCACCCTGGTTTGTAGCGAACCATGTGATACATCGAGACCTAGAAATACCCACCATCAAAGAAGAAATCGCCATCCAGAGTAAACGATACCAGAATCGCCTCAGCGACCACCCTAACGCTCTTGCCACGGACCTTCTCATTAAGCCGCGGGTTAAAAGACTGAAACGGTTTGACCAGCTAGACCTACTCCAACGCGTGTAATGCAGTACAAATTAAATCCATGTAGTCATACCAATAACATTAAACTGTAAATAATGTTAATTAAGTTGAAGAGACTGACCGTTGGGTCAATCTCACCTATGTTAATTTCTTGTACATAACATTTACCTATTGTCTTTTAGGACAGATTGTAAGTAATTCATAGAATCTATAAAAAAAACTTTGTATTTTGAAAACGGTTTACTGTAGGGTATAACTGAATTAGCATTTTTAACTATATTGGTCTAAAGATTACGTACACGAAGTAGTGACCTCACGTCGTGGGACATCCTGTAGAAGCACAAAATTGTTTACCATAGTCAAATGACACGATCTTGGAAGAAATCGGTGTTTACTAATTAGTCGCAGATATTACATAGTAGCTTCAGCAACATGAGGTCTAGCAGAATTGGAATTTTGCCATTTTGAAGTTCGTCATCATGAAGTTGGTTTATAAACGGTTCAAAAATATTATTCCGATAGTTGTCTCCGTTTAGATTTCCATTAAAAAAACATTAGACAGATGATTCTCCTTCTAGATATCGCTATCCATGCTCCAATTTTTAAACGATGTAAAACAGTTGCTCCACTTGTGCATATTTTGAGAATTGAAATATTCAGTTAGATGAAACCCAGCTTCGTCAGTAAAACATATTCTATTCATAACTTCATCGTTATTAAGATATTTGCGAAACCATTCGTAATATGTAACGCATTTGAAGGTCTTGTGAAAGAAGAGTGTAAGCCGATCTTATGCTTAAATCTAATTGTTGAGGTAGCTGTCGTACTGACATTGTCGGATCTGCGCGAACCATATTTCTTGCATGTCGTGAACATTTTCAGTTTCACGAAGAAGCCTTGCTTTGGTCTTGATCTGCGATATACAGAACTTGTAAAACACGCTAACATTCACAAACTGCATGGGAAGAATTGCTACTATTTACCATGAAAATTGGAAGTTTTTATTAACAAGCGTCGATGAACTAATTTCAGTTTACGTTTTCATTCCGTTGACCACTGCGAAAATATAACTTAGCTATAAATATTTGTTTTCTGAGTAAATTTTTTACTGTAACATAATTCAAAATTTCTGTTTTAATTTAAATTGAATTTGATTTAAGTTAAATAAATACTAAAATATGATGTTTGAGATTGTACAGTAGGACAATAATATGCTTCCGTTTCCAAACTGAAAAATACACTTTATTTATAAATAGGATGAAATTTTAATATACGTGTATTCCGCCCTAATCCATAACATAATTCTACACGTGTATAAGTTGCATATTTACTGTTTGCTGTATAATTTAAAGTTATGTACTTAACAAATCGTTTAAATCAGCCGAATACTCCACTTTCAGGTCGAACCACTTTGAATACGCGTTTGCACTTCTAGAGGTGCTTAACTTTAATCTGGTTCATAAGCTCTTATAGCACCTTAAGTGCCTCTCAATTATTAGTAAGTGCATCTCAAAGTAGACCCTATGCTAGCAGCTCTTAAGGACTTGAAAGTAACCTTATTTGTCAACATTTACAAGAGATTACTATCCGAGTGTAAAATTTCGATGATGCACATTAGACTGTGCTGCCGTTGGTGCTGTTAGTTAGTTGCCCCAAGTACCGCTTATGTTTACCCATAGAAATTAAACTGCTTTTTTAGATAAGATGTATGGTCATTCTTCAGCATATCTATTTCACTTACGTAATTCTTAAGGTATATTGAATCAAATGCAAATTAATAATAGAGAGAAAGAAAATTGTAATAAAGTAAAGCGAGCTTTAGGAAATTTTTATATTTTATCCGTAGTATTCCATCCGTAGAAACATTAATTTGTTTTTAATATATTTTTTGTCATTATTCTTTTATTCTCTGCATTGCCATTCAAGATACAAACATGTACGTTGATTTAAAAAAATAAGCTTTTTTACACATGGATTTGATGCATTATTGTCGATTTTGTTGACGGCTTCTTTACTAGAATCATTCTTAAAGAAACTTAAAATTCCAACAGAAGTGTAATATAAAAACGAAATAAATTAGAAGATATTACAAACTATTTTTTTATTATTTATCATACCAATATTTTGTACTTCCTAAAATTACCATAAACCAGAACCAGAAAGTTCATATAACATTTCTAATTTTAAATCATAATTGTACAAAGAATTTCTGAATAAAACCGTGAAAGTTAAAATTTTCTTCTTAAATTTTTCTATAGTGGTCAGGCAAATGTCGATTTAATTTTATATATTTCTGATTTAGAATTTCAGGAACGACCCAGACTCTGCAAAACAATATTAGCACAGTTCCTACCAAAAATGTATTGGATACAAAGCTCCAACTGGAACAATTACAAATACAACTTTTACCACAATGTATAAGATATGATATATTTTACGAGAAAATATTGAAAAATCGACGCACAGCACACAGAACATTGTTATAAAGTTGACATAATATTTAAAAAAATGATCTAATCGCAATCAGAACTTGGTGTATGAAAATATACATAAAACAAAAAACATGGAAAATTATGTAATACTTGAAAATACAAAAACTTAGTTTAATAAAAAAAAGCCGAAATAATCGAAACTGCGTATACCTGCAATTAATAATAGTAATTACACATAATAGAATTTAGAAACAACAGAAATTATATACAATAGAAATTAGATTAAATAAAAATTAGATATAATAGAAATTAGCTACAACAAAAGTTATAAGTAATAAAAATTAATTATAATAGAAATTAGATTTAATAGAAATTAGATATAACAGAAAACAGTTGTAGTGGATACTCAATCTGAAAAAATTATTACTTTAAAATTACATCCGTAACGCTCGCAACAGTACATTTTTGTACAAATGTGACAATATTCCTACAATTTCAAAATTGAATCCGCTATAGTTTCCTGGAAATTCCGCATATAACGCAGTTTATTTCAAAAACCGACAATCGGATTGACATAAAGTTTAACTTCCATCATAGTCATTAATAATTCTGGCGCGCACAAAAACTGCTATAACCTTATATACAGGACCGCTGTGAGTTAATCTGCCATCCGGATGCAATCATTAAACTCTCGCACTTAAAAAAAGAAATGTAAATCAGTATGACTGTTATCAAAATTTACCTTATTTGCTTTGAAAATATTAAATTAATTATATAAATACATTTTTTATTGTATTATATCTATTACGAATAAAATTTATTTTCATGTATTTCGACATACAAGCCATCAACATAGAACCAATTGTAATATCACGACACCTTCAGGATCAGCTAAATGAAACGCAGACTTGGTTTAAGAAATGCTGCGTTAGAGCAAACGAGAGTCAATAAGTTCAAATTACTTTTACAATGCGTCGACAAACGGGCCCACCTGTAACGTTAAACGGCCAAGAATTAGTACAGGCAGATTGTGTTAAATACCTGGGCATACACTTGGATAGACGCCTTACGTGGAGAACACATATTTGGTGCAAGTCGAAACAACTTAACTTAAATTTTGCTAAATTGAACTGGCTTATAGGCCGAAATTCAAGAATGTCACTTGAACATAAACTAAATAATTAACGCAGGTAACTTTTAAAAAGTATTTTGTTTAAAAAATATCTGCCCAGTAGCGTACGGTACGGTACGGTGATCAACTCTGAACTGAATTAACAAACATAACCTATGACTATATTAAAGATGCCGAAATGCCGACATAAACAAAATAGCTAGTTTAAACACCAATAAAAGCTTGAACTTTGAATGTACAGAAATTTCCTTTCTCAGAATAAAGAAGCTGACTCGGAAATATAGTTACGCCTGTAACTGATAAGGGGCCCCTTCTCCTTATCGCCGGGATCACCAAAGAAACAACTACCCTTATATAAAATGATTGGATTTATTAATTACTACGTGCTACAAGACTATGACAACTTATTCTAAAACATTATACTAAACTACTTACAATAATACATACCCATAAGCGATGACCTGGTTATTACTTAATTTCCCTTATCAAGCGTATTACTTATTCCACATTGCCTAATTTAATATTTTAATGTACTTTGAATTTGCTGAGTAACATGAGGTCACTACTTGCAACATAAATGTGTATACAAGTAATTGAAATCACATTACAACAGATATGAAACAATAATAATTTAATTTAGAATTTTGGATGTTGGGTTCGTAACAATATTTATAGATATTATAAATTACTGATATTAATCTTGAAACGGGCGTTTAAAGAAGACCAGAAATAAGTTTCTAAGAATGTTAAATATATTATTTCTCTACATTCCTAAAAATTTGCCGCCCACAAAACTTGCCGCCCGCGTGCGGTGCGCCCCTCTTTCACCCGGAGTTGCGTCGTCGGCCCTAAATATACATTGCAAAATGTCATCAAAAAATATTTTTCTGGATCGTCTTTAATTTTCGGTTTTATTTAATGATGACATTCATCTTTAGGGAATTTTAGTAATTTTTGGAAATTTTAAGCCTGGTTACTGGTTACGGATTGACCTTTTTAATTTTAATATAAAATCCTTAAACTGTATTGAAAATGTATCTAGTCAGTAATACCTAATTATTAATGTCATAATATTTTTCGTCCAATAATCGTCAAATAACTACTATAGAAATATTTATTAAAACAGTTGTTTGTGAACAAATCGCACCTTCAGTTCAATAGGACCATAACTGCAAAAATTCTGATTTTGAGTTATGGCTGTATATCATAAGCAGTATATGTATTACATTCACTGCAATAGCGCCATAAATGAAATTCCTTCCATTATTAAAGGTACGTCAGATACATCCCTATTATACGAAACGATTATTTTTAATGCAATATAGATGTAACTAGCACTTGTAGCACTATGAATCGGGATGTTATTGAGTCAATATTTCCATATAGCCACAAGTTGCAGTTGTTGCAGTATTTTAGGTAAATTATCTTGTCGATATTTGCAGTTGCGTCCGTATCCCACGGCTTTTCTTTGTTATCTTGGTGTTCTCTGTGGTTTTTGTGATTAAAACATTGATAAAAACGTAAATTAAGTTGTGTTGAAGTGAATTTCATTGTTTACTATGTCTCATTCAAGAAAATTAGTGTCTCTAGCATTGGAAATGCATAACATAACTACTTCTTCAATAAATGACTGTTTAGTAGGTAGCACTGAACAATATAGTGACAATGGAGAAGAAAATATAGAACAAAATAATAATCAAAATGAAGAAATAAATAAAGACATTAAGCACCCAACTGCTGTTAATGTGCTACAAAATATTCTGCTAAACAAACATCAAGATATTTCTAGGGTTAGTTTATTTATTTCTTTTATTTATTATATTTTACATTTACGTCTTGTTTTATACCAGCTGAAGCCAATTTTGACTCCGACGTTTCCAAGGAAGATAAATATGTTTCACCAGATGTAACTTATTTCGATTCTGACGATTCACAGAAAGACAAAGATTATTCACTGATACTGATACTGAACAAGATGGTCATGAGAACGCCGAAGAAAATATAGAAGAAACGAGAATAATAAAAAAAAAACAAGAAAATGTTGGAACTACTTCCGCAGAAGCTATACAGAAAGAGACATCGCAAAAAAGAGTCCGTAGAGTATAAACTTGGAAACGAAATATAAAAAAAATAAAGTGAACTCTGGAGTAGCGTATGTGACTGAAGGGAATAGAGAGTGACCTGCAAAACGTGTAAGACCATCTTGTGGCGAAAAATGTAGACTAAAATGTGGAGGAAGATTTACATAGATTGAAAGACAAGAAATTCACTCAAAAATTTTGTAAGTTGGCCGATAATTCTCTTCAAAGGCAGTTTGTAGCTGCCTATATAAAAAAGTCAACTACCAAATATTGAAGGCAGTAATCGTGGGGAAAATATATATTAATATTTAACATTGAACGGAAAGAGAAGTAGGATTTGTAAAACAGTTTTAATGATTACACTATACATACAAGGCAAATTCATAAGAACAATATAGAAAAAACATAAAGTAAAGGTTTTGTTGAAAAAGACAAGCGGGGAAATTGCAATAAAAGCGAAACTATCAGTTCCTTGGTGAAAGACAAAATTGTAGCCCACATAAATTCTTTTCAAAGAAGAGAGTCACACCACCTTAGAGCCCAAACAACACGAGAATTCATTGATGGATCATTGACACTGACAGAAATATGTAGATATGATAAAGCAGAACAAGTATCAGCAGGGCTACTTGTTGCCAAGAAATGTACCTATCAACACATTTTTAATACTAAATTCAATATTACATTTTTCCAGCCGAAGAAAGATCAATGTGCGATATGTGAATCTGTTAAAAACTCAACCCTGGAAGAAAAGTTACTGTTGAAAATAATTATAAAAAGAACATTGACAATAAAAGTAGGAGTAGAGAAGAAAAGACACAGGATGTATTAGAACCAAAAAAAAAACTCATTAGTAGTAGTAGCGTGTTTTGATATCGAAGCAGTTCTTCCAACTCCACGTGGAGATGTTTCCACAATCTTTTATAAATGCCGCCTAAATTGCTACAACTTTCCGATTTTCGATATTGCTTCTAAACATGGATATTGCTTCTTTTGGCATGAAGTTGTAGACAAAAGAGGTGCAAATGAAATAGCTACATACTTATTAGACTACTCACTGTGTTGGAAATGAGGTAATATTCTACAGTGATAATTGCGTTGGACAAAATAAAGATAAGTTTATTGTTTCAATGTACCTCTATGCTATCAACAAATTTGATATCAAAAGTATTACTCAGACATTTCTTACTGTGGGCCATACTTAAAATGAAAGGGACGCGATGTATGCCACTATTGAGTGACAGAAGCGGAAAGTATTATTAAAAAGTGCCTTCACAATGAAAGGAAAACCTTAGGTTGTTAGGGAATTGGCATCAGAGGAGTTTCATGATTTTAAAGATCTCGACGAAAAAATTGGAAAACATTTTTCAAGAAATATAGAAAACGGAAAAGTTACTGGAACGACATTCAAGTGTTAAAAGTAAACAAAGCCAAACCAAATACATTTTACTACAAAGCTGATTTTGATGCAACAGACTTTGAGGAGATTAATGTTCGGCTTAACCAGAGAAGACCCCTTTCAGATATTGCCGAATACAATTTGAAAAATGCTTTCAGTAAACCACCTACACTATCGGAAAAAACAAAAGAGCACCTAATGCAAGAAGAACTTGATTACAAAAGTGCATCCCAAATTTTATGAAGATCTGGTAACTCGAAAATGAGAAGTTAAAAAAAATTATTATTAGTTTATAAATTTCTTATTGGCTGGTTTTCGTTTGCATTTAATTTTTTTAATAAATTGCTTCTTTTTGATGTATCATTTTTATTCACACCTCCATATCTTTTTAATTCCAAAATAATAATTCAGAAGTTTTCACTGCTGTACGACCACATCTATCAAAAATCAGTTTTAAAATTATGTTTTTATATCTTTAAAAACTACAAACTTTTCTTATAATAATTTCAATATCTTATGCGAATTTATAAAGAAATTGATAAATATATACATCAGATAGCAGCTAAGATTCTTTCGATGAACATTCTTTTTATAATTTCTCTAAACTTTAGTGATTTGCAGTTACGGCCCTATTGAACTGAATGTGCGAAATTATTTGGTAAAAACATATTAACTACTTATTCTTCTTCTTCTTCTTTTGCCCTTTATTGCGCTCGGAGTTGAGCATAGGCTTTGCTTTTCTTTTTTGGAGCTTGGCATTTTAAAAGGGGATTTGGCATTCGAAGGCTTTATTAAACTACTTATTAGAGCATTGAAATACCAGATTCAAGTCTGCAACCAGAAACGAAATAACGACATATTTCTTTAGTACCGCCTTTTGCGAAACAACTAATTTGCAATTTTAAAATGCCAGTGTTTGAGGGCCTCTTCAACGTTATTATGTTATTAAAAACAAAATGTACCCTTTAAAATATTTTAAAAATTATAACAACATGCCGAACAACCTCCTTTATAATCAAAACTCTATTTAGTTTGAAATATTTATGTAATCGGCTATAACAGATTGCCGATCACCAAAGCTGTCATAATCGTCCAGTTATAAAAAGCGACGGAGCCTCGCTTTTGGAGTGACCGGTTATTACAAAATAATTGGAAAACAGTCTTAGTTAAAACCACTTAATTTATTTCGAATGATTTATATGAAAGTTTTCTAGCACTCTCAAAACGGCTTCCTAAAACAAGCAAAAAATGCGGTAAGAAAAGTTTCTTGTCCGAATGGACGGTCACATTCTAGAGCAGTAAGTTTGGTGGTTGCAGTCTAGAGGTGTACTTAAGACCCCATTGTCGACACAAAAGGTGACAATAGAAGTGTTTTGCTAACTAACGATCTTTTAGCTACGCATGGCTTGTTAACAACTGCCCATTGTGTCAAACGGCTTAAGCGATTATCGGGAAGTGTAAGACCCGGCAGCTTCTGTGTCGGTATTTTCGAGCATCCAGGGCATTGTCAGCTTTATTGTGCAACGGCCCTGCCTCGAATTATTTTAGGCCGATTTGAATAAGTTCCCAAATTTTGGAATGCTTTGGCATTTCTTTGAGGCCCGAACGTCTGTTACTGCATGCAAAGAAAACTCTGCTATTGGTTGCGTTCTTGTTAGTTTATGTTAACATTATTATATATTAGTTACATACTATTATGAGTAATAGCGCAATGTTTAAATTTACATTAATTACAGTTACTATTAATATGCATTAGTTTACAAATAAATAGCCAAATTTCCTAAATAATTCTGTTAGATTTAACAGCAGACGGTGCAATTAGAGCTCAAATAAGCTTTAACTTTTGTATACAGGATGTTACGCAATTAAAAGCAAAACTAAATTACAATGACAGAACAGTAATCGCCCAACAAACTTTGTTTGGCTAAAGTAATTTACGAGTTTAGACTACCGTTACTGACCGGCATTACACTCTGTATAACTGCACTGGTATCCTATTAATACAAAAGTAATTTTGGCAACAGATTTGTTTTACTCATGCCATTCTAAGATCAAAATATATTTTCATAATCCAACATAGAAATACAACGTTTCATACCATATTGAGAATTTAATCAAATTATAAAGCCTACAGGGTGCTCCCTCACAGCCCTAGCAGAAGAACATGTAAAAAAAAATCGTTTTAGGCTGCAAAATATCTTGTTAGGATAAAAAACCATTTCTGTACTAAAACCTTTTGAGATTCTCAAAAATATATCGTTGTCGTGCTATACAGTTAAAATATTTATAAATTATACAAGATATTTAATTAGAAGTACCAAGATTTACACGAATAAGAGTACCTTATAAATCGTTTCAGACTGATAATTATCTTGGCTATCGCCATTTTGTTTTGCTGCAGCCTGTATATACATGCACCGATATTTTAAGCCACCTTGTAAAAGTGCCTATACAGAGCTCTTATAATACCCATTATTAATTTCATATAAACGGATGTTAAATATTTGTGTAACTGAACTTTAACTTCCAAAATTATATTAAATTGTAAATTATCTCAGTTAGTTCCATTTTATATTTCTAGATTGCGCTTTTCGAATACTATATGCAGGGCGTATAAGAGCTTTTATAACATGAGTAACTTACTTCAAGGAAACTGATATAGGGACTAGAGAATACATTCAAACATTTGGGTAATTAAACTTAAAGTTCCCAGAAATGTACGTTTTCTTATGATTCTATTCAGACTTTAACTTCTACGCAACGATATGAAACGTAAAGGATGTTTTATTGAAAGTTTTATAAAATTATGTAACAATAAAATGGTTACAAATCAGACCAGTGAATTGCATGACACCTTGTATGTGCAACAGTTCTAGATCCCCCTGTATGAATACTTAAATTATACGGGATTATATAAAACTACAACTGGTGATTTAACGATTTGCTACAACTTTCTAAGATGAACATTTATTTTAAAGCTACTCCGATTTTTTTTTAAGAGTCGTGGAGTTACCCAAAGCAACTCCAAGATTCCCATCCCACCCAGCTTACCCCGGCTCAGCACATTTCGTGCTATTCACAGGTCTAACATGCCCCACCCTTGAAAAACCCCATGCCCCAGACAACACAAACACCCTGGGAAAGTGCAGTGCTCAGGATTCGAACCTGAGCGACTTTGGTAGAATAACTCCAAGCCAAGCGCTGCGGCCATTACTCTACCGCGGTCCCAAAAGCTACTCTGATTACATTTAACCCCCAAAATACAAATATACAGGTTGTTCCATTCAAGTTCAAAGGTTTGTGTAATTTCCGTTGCAACTTAAATAGAACAATTGAAATTAAAAGTTGGTCGGCAACGTTGAATAAACTTTTGTATAGAATTACTCAAAATAGTGGTGAACACTTCAAAATCATAGTTGACTTATGCACACAGATTGCACCAACTCAGAAAAGGTCAGAAAGCTATAAACACTGTGGTTGTGAAATCTGGCGATAATTTTTTTCTGTCATGCTATACGAAATTAGGTAACACTTCAAAATCTCCGGGAATACTAATGCGTTAAAGAATGTCAACTTCAAATATATCTGAAGTAACGAAAATAGTGTACAACCGAAATTATATATAATAGAAATTAAATGTAATGGAAAATAGAAGTTGTGCAAAGTAGATGTAATATCAATTTGGTGTACAGGTGATCTAGTTAGATCTAATAGTAACTCTAGATTATACAGTTCATCATTGAAAGTCCCTTCCTCCAACTGCTGAGCATCGGGTTCTTCTCTGCCACGTGTTTCTCCTCAGCGCTGAGGTAGAAACACGGGGGATCTACAGCCTAAAGTAAAATCCGAACGACAGACATTTCAGAGAATGTTTTTAGCATTAATGTCCCACGGTTGCAAGCCGGATTGGCAAATTGTGTGCAGTGGGTTGCACTACAAGATTTCTGCATAGTAATGCTTAGGTTTCGAGCTCAAGCCAGAATCAACGTTTTACTCAGAAAGCGAGCGCTCTACCAACTGAGCTACCACCACACATTTTATACAGTTTACATAACAAAAATCTACTATTTTATTGCAATACCAGATTGTTTTTGAATTTACAAACGAGTTATGTATCGTTTGGTAATATATTCAACTGTAAGAAACGATGTTAGTTATACAGTGCACGTTGCTGATGTTAATTACGTCGGGACTCGAAGTTCTTGTTGGCAATAACCTATTAATAATAACAAACGGAGAAACTATTCTTCCGTTGCAACAAAATGACTTTTTTCGTTTCTTCGCAAGTTCTACTTTCTGGCGTTTCACTTGATCGTCTGTCCCAGTGCAATTTTTTTTGCGGTTAAATTGTCAGTTTTCTTAGCAGCGTCTAAGTTAGCTGCTGCCAACCAGCCTGCAGACTTAAGAAAGAGAAAGAGAGAGAAATATACGGTATCCCTCGAGGTTGATAAAAAATGGATTCAGACAAAATTATTACTGGCGTGCAAAAAGAATCCTGAGAAAAAATTGATAACCCAAACTGAGGTAATGGTTACTATAAACGATCTTTTTGCTATGTACATATACGTCCGACCTGTTTTTCGCGAAAGTGATAACAATACCCAATTGATAACATTATCCGCGATTTTACTGTATTTCGTATTCAGTATATACCTATCGTTAAATTTCAGAAACTAAATATACATTTTCAAATTATCCAGAAATATTAATAATACGATTTTTCGGATATTGCTCACTTTTATGATATCATAGATATACCCGCCATAGCTTGCAATATTTAAATAACATTGAAAAGGTGCATAATTTGTGCATGCTTAATCTTATCTTATCTTATCTTAATCTCATATAATAAAAAAATGCCCGAGACATTCCATTAACGTTTAGTCCACTAGATGGTGGCACGTCAAGTTCAGTTTTCCCACATACTTCGGACGTACTATGTTTTGTTGTTGCGTTACAAATGTCCAACTGTATCTAGTGAATTGAAAAGAAACCAATAAATAGCTGATTTGTCGAAGACATAGTAGATTTTATGACACTTGAAAACAAACTATGCTGGATTGTCATTCCAAATGTATCTACCTGTATTTTTTAATATATGCAGCTAAACTTGGTTACAAAGGGACTGCTGCGGCTGTTAATATTTGTTTGTTACGAATATTCACATATTTTATTTATAATACTTTTCTTCAGTTTTAATTTTTTTATTAATTTGTTTGTCAGTGAAACGTAATGTCTGGGAAACATAAGTAATTAATAGAACGAAACCTTAAAAAACATTTAGGTACTTTAGCATCAAAAACACATTTTCTCAATTAATAAATATTCTCTCTCTCTCTGGTTTTCAACCCGCAGATTGGTTTGTGGCAGCGCTCCACTTTTTTCTACTAATGGCTAGTCTCTTTATTCCCTAAACGTATGACATTCCATGTCCTTCAGTATTTGTGCCATATACTACAGTCTCGATTCTTCCTTCAACTATTGTTTTTAACAGTCCTTCATATCGTAAAAGGTGGTCCATCAGTTGATCCCGTCTCTTCTTTATACTTTTATATAGACTTTTTCCTTCTTGTGCTCTTCTCATGATCTCTTCATTTGTCACTCTATCCACCCAACGCATTTTCAGCAACCTCCTTCAACACCACATTTCAAATGTTTCTCACAGTCCATGTTTCGCATCCGTATAGGGCAATGCTTCACACACATGTTTTCACAAACTGTTTCCTTCTCTCTAGCGATATTTTTATTGAAGTAAGAAGTTTCTTCTTCTTATAAAACGCTTGCATTGCTTTTTTGTATTGTGCTAACAATTTCATTTCTACTCCTACCACCTCCAGTAATTTTACTGCCAATGTTACATATCTTAAAATAATTTTATTTACTACAAAAAAGCGATTATATTTATAGATATTCATAATATTAATTACTCGAGCTTTAGCTATTTTTTGCTTTAATTCGTAAATCTCTCATATTACATAACTTTTACTAAACTACATATTTTATCCTTACTAAAACTTGTTTCTAGTATAAACGTGACTAGTTTCAATAATAGAACAATTACATTAATTTAGGGATTATCTAAAGTGCATTAGTATATTTTTTTACGGCGCGGTATTATTCAAGTAAATTTCGGTGCAAATTTAAACTTCTTTGTCTGAATTATTGTTCTTAACAAACTCGTTTGGAGGTAAAAGTTTTCGAAGTGATGATTGTTTTCAATTTTTACACGTTATTTCCGGACTAGGCGGTCAATGCAAGCGGGAAATACTACACATTAAAAAATTTAAATCGAAACGTTTATTTTGTATGCACTCGTTATATCCGATATCTCCTCGTGACCTTCATAATAGCTTTCATGTGTTAATTTTATCTACACAAGCAACAGCTTGAAAACATTTTCATAATTTAAATTCACTGCTTTTTGAATGCCCCTTGTTCAGTTATACAGGGTGATTCTATACATGTAGGAAAAACTTCAAGCACCTATAGCTGAAGTTATTTATTTCTTCAACGTTAAGGGGTGTTTGGGTTTCACTAAAATGTAAATAACTTTTTTGTTTCTTGTCCGCTTGTGATAAACTTCGTGGTTTTGTAAAGTTAATAGGCCAAACTTAATTTCGAATCAAGAATGTACATTTGCGTGTGAAAAGTGGATGAAATTTGACTCATAAATGAAAAGTATGCTGCAATTAAGTGTATGTATTTAAGTTGTCATTTCTATTCGAAACTTTGTTAGCACTCTTTAAACATTGAACTTTTGAAACAAATTATTAAGAGTTGTTTTTCGGAAAACAGAATACTAGTTCGAAAGCGGAAAAATATTTAGATTAACAATCTCGTTTTTAAGATGTACTCACATTTACACATCTTAAACCAACTTTTCACTTCTAGGTCAGATTCATCCACTTTTCAAATTCAATTGTACATTTTTCTCGACTGAAAATTAAGCTGAGACTGTTAGAGAAGTTTGAAAAGAAATTTGAAGTACCGTACATTCGTAACGGTGTCATATTATAAAAATACTAGGTGATTTAGGGGTTAAATATCGTTTCTCGCACATAGTTAGAATGTATTATAAAGGATGTCTCAAAACTTTACAACTAAACTATTAACAGAAGCTATCTAAAACTAAACAAATATAAATTATTAAACATAAAGAGCGATAGAAAAAATACGTTAGAGCAGACCGTGCGCTTATAAACGTATGTCGTAACTTCAAGGTTATGCATTTGTGTGGCTAACTTCAAGCTACTAAATATCAGGTTATGAAATGTCAATGTCAAAATGTTAAGACCTAAATTTAATAACTTCACTAAATACTGTCATGCAACAACAACTTTCTGGCCATGGCGAAAAAAAGCTTCAACCCTATATGCTTTTTGTATAACAGTAAAAATGATTATTGTAAAGTTATTAATTTTTTATAGGTATTTTAATGTTTTGACATTTACATTTCATAACCTGATCTTATTTGCTGGTTGGGAAGTGGCGTGAAGTTAGCCATACGACTACATAACCGTGGAGTTCAGACGTATGTTTCAAGTACACGGCCTGTTCGAATCTATTTAATTTACGATCACTCTATCTGTTAATATATTATTTTTCAAAAAGTTAAGGTGAAGGTTTCAATACAGCAACAGACTAGAACCAAATCTATTGCAACTGTTTAGAATATTTACTTTAATAGTGATTATATGAACTTTAACTATGAATCAATTAACAGTTAGGGGGTCGAATAAAGGAAAGTAGAAAAAATTATACCGAGGTTAAAGAAACGATAAAGGAATGCGACGGCAATCCTTTGATAAATTTGTAATCGTTAAAAAATCACAATTACAGTATAATTCTAACTAAATTAGCAACATTTAAACGACATAAAATGTCAATAATATAATTAAACATTTTTGCTTATGTTCTTATTGTATTATTTATGGGAAATCATTAATTTTTTAAAATTTGATGTCCATACAAAAACTGACCCAGCTTAATCGTGCATTAAACGGCTCATTATAAAAGAGAATCGCCCAGTAAACAGTGCGATGATGAGCTGCTTATCTTTCCGGGGCCCGTAAAAAATCGCCCGATTGAAGATAACGAACGGGCGCGTGCAAGTGGCTAATTTATAACAATAGCATGTACGCTTATGACGGAAGCGGTTCAAAAAAACAACCTCGTCTTTATTACGCGCGTCCGTTTTGTTTCATCGTGTTTAACTCCGGCTGGAAATCGTACAAAAGTTCTACAAATTTTCTTCCAGCCGCATTATGAAATATCGCCCCCGAGGCGGCCTCGTATGTGCGACTTCCAGCAGGCCGTAAATCAGGAACGATATCATCAGCGAATGAGGAACAAAGACCCCGTAATATGTAAACAGCCCTTAGCGCGCAATGAAGCTATAGCCATTTATCGCTCACTATACTGATCATTCCACTTCACAAAGACGTCAAATTTACGGACATCAAGTAGCAAATATCGACTTGAAAACCTCAGCCACGATTGGAGGGTGGCATTTCGGAATTGCTAGGGGTAGTTTATGGCGCCGCTCATTGGTTCCGCAGCCGCGGTGGGGGAACCCCGGAAAATGAAATGCAGAAGTAAAGGATTTCACCCTTTTAGCCTTTATTATATGTAAATTATTTAAAAGGGCCAGATCCGAGCGGGAAGATATCACAGGCGACGCGAGTTCTAGCAAAAACGATTCATAAATTTACGTCCGAATTGATAAACGAAGCTGATTTTTTAAGCTCACAAGCGTTGCTTCTTAGCAAGGGGCAAACGAGAAACCTAAACGGGTGTTTTAAAGCTACAGCGGGAATTTGAAAAAGTTCTTTTAACCAAGTTGTTAAGGAGGTGTCAAAAGAAAAATGTCTAAGTAAATCGCGTCTAAAAGGTGATAACACCAGAAAAGACAAAGGAATTACAACTAAACAGGAAAGAGAGCGCTACAGATCGCAGCTTGAAAAGCGTGTAACGTATAAAACGAAAAGCTAAAACCGTTAGCGGAAAATCCGGGGGTGTAAGCGAGAAAACTTCATCGGAAAACTAATGGCCTGTGCGAGAGGGAGCAACAACAGGGGTGTTTCTACCACAACGGGGAGTGTCCTGAATTTTGCCGCCCTCGTTATGAAGTTTGGTGTAAACATGCTCCACTGTAGTGTTTGGTCATCGGACTAACCGCAGTTTTCGGAACACTCATTAAGTTGTCGGTTTTCTTATTACGTTCACTTGAAATATTAACCGCCGTTTTTTTTTCTTTTTAATTGCTGCGTACCCGCTAAAAATCAAACAAGTGCAGTGCTCAACTCTTCTTGCCTTAGTTAAAAAAAAAACTATGCGATGGTAGGCAAGCCAGCGGCTTATTTTTAGAAAAGCTCCCTCGAACTTGAAAATGTCCCAATCAGACTTGCGTGAAGTTGAAGTGAACGTGGTGTCCAGCCCGGAATCCTCCAGCCGCAACGGGTCGCCGGAGCCGGAAAACTACCGGATAATAAATCGCATGTCCACGCCGAGCATTACATGTTTTCCGGTAATAAAAACCAGCGACGACGAGAAGGCGAGCTCGAAAGATGCCCCCAAGGCCACAGCCACGCAGAAAACCTCCGGGTCTTCCACGAATTTTTCCATTTCTAGTATTTTAAGTAGGACTGAACCGTCACCGAAGAAAAACGGATATCCCGCTCTGCAAACGGGGAATGTGCTCGAAACTGCCATTAATTCTAGTCCGGATAGTGCTATGTTATCAAGGTAGGTCTTCTTAGGATAATGTTTTGGTTATCGAAATAAAAAATCTATTTTGCTATTTCTCGAAAAAACATATTGTAAAAAATTGTTCATTAGAAAACATATAAAATAAATGATAGCCACGAAATAAGGAAAGGTAAGCTAAAATGGCTTCATAATTTTTTACCGCTAAAATACCGGAATCATATATATTAGACACAGCTATTGAATGTTTATATAGTGTTCTGCCATATCCGGCAAATTCTTATTGAATTTATGAAGATGTTTAATTGTATTTATACTTATTTCATTCAGAAACCGAAATACATTTTTGTTACTAATATAGCTTCTGCTTAAAAAAAGAATTTAGAAATAAATGAAATGTATCAACAAAGTAAAATTACATTCTAGTTATTATTCTGTTAAAATACCGGCAATATGTACGTTAACCACAACTTTTTTTTACTTTAACTTTAGCTTCTGAAGATTTTTAATTGTGTTTATATCATTTATAAAACCAGTAATGAAACTTTCTGTTTTAAAAACTACTTTTATTTCCGTGTTTCTGTACTTTTTAAATTATTTTTTCAAAAACATTAAGTAAATAAAAACAAGCCATACTTATAAACAAAATGAAAAATTTTTCCCTTATAATACCGGAATTATGTGGACTAACCAGAGCTAGTGGAAGTTTTCACGGTGCCTACAACACTATAGGTATATATCTTCATGTGCACAATTTCAATAAATTCTTATTAAACTTTTATTTCATTTCTAAATGCAATTTTAATACTATTAAATAAAATTAAAAAATGATGTTAATTTAATTTTCTACAAGTTCCACCCCACGTTTCCTTTCTTTTTAAAATATAAACTCAGTAGAATCGTGTCTGTTTAAAACATTTTATTTGTGATTATAAAAGAATTGGCTAAACTTCTATACGAATTTCAAGAAGTTATATTTTGCAAATTTTTTGCGGCTCAAGAAATCATAATTATAAAAAATGTCTGAAGAGTACTATGAATGTGTGAAGCCAGATTTTGAATAAAAATGCCAAAATTCAAAGATTTTTATGTTTTATTTTCCTATTAGTTAGATATTAGCGCTTCCCCATTAACAAGCGTCAGTCGATAGCGTAGCCACCGGCTTTCACTAATTTTGTTCAAAGCAATTCTAAAAACCAAACGTAAAATGGTGACTATCATAATTTATTATTAGATCATTGAATGTAAATATTCCCTATCGTAGAAATTAGTGGAACAATTGTTTCCTACTTCACGAAATTTATCAAGCATCCTTATTTAAAGTTTTTCTGAAAACTATTTATTGTTATGTATCTTCAGCAAATTAGGCTTATACGTATAATTTTTTATAGACGTTGCTAACTGATGGTTTCTTTTAATGATTAGAAGAATGTCTTTTTTAAGACCCTCTATCAAGCTATAAGGTATATACAGGGTGATTCTAAAAATGTGCGAAAAACTTCAACCACGTATACAGTGCTTCCGCAGTTCATAGCGGGATACAGGATTGAATAGAATAGGACAACAAAAATACTGCATATCGCTTCCTGTTATATAACTTATATGCGAATTTTAAATAAGCCCCAACTATTTCCCCTGTCGACGAGTTACCGACGCAGATGATGAAATTCCCTAAGTAACAGTAAAATGCGGATATGCTCGTTTACCTTTCTACAACCGATCTAAGAGCTAAACCAGATTATTGGCGATAAGGAATTTTACGAAGGTTAGAATATGGATTGCATGGATAGGCGTAATAGTTGGGGCGTATTTAAAATTTGCATATAAGTAATGTAACGGAAAAGGAGAGACAGAATTTTTGTTTTATTGTTTGATTTAATCCTGTAGACCACTATTAACTGTAGAAACACTATAGCTGAGGTTATTTAACCACTAAATTATGTTGTCATATTTATTCAAATTCAGCACCATTACGGAGATATGGAGCTTCAAAGTGCTTTTACATCACTTCACTAAAATTTAAATAACTTTTTTGTTTCTTATTCGATTTTGCCATATTTTGTTGTTTTAGAAATCTAACCGCTCAAGCTTTATTGAAATATATACAATAGACATAGAAACATATACAACGAGTATGAAAAGTGGATGAAATCAGACCCAGAAATGAATAATTTTATTTAAAAATTTGTATATTACGGTATATCTTGAAAATGATATCGTTAACCTGAGTTTTTTTTGCAGTTACTAAACTGGTATTTTGTTTTCTTACAAAAAGGTCTTTATAGTTACTTCCAAAAATTTAATATTTAAAGAGCTTTCAAATAATGATTACAGTTTAAATACCTACAACTAATTTAGAAAATTTTCACACCTGTTTTTCATTTCTCGATCAGGTTTCATCCACTTGTCATACACAACTGTATATTTCGCTTAATTGGAAATTAGGATTGGGCTGTTCTCTAAAGCAACAAAGTTTTTCAAAATCGGACAATAAACAAAGAAGTTACACCCAGCATTATCAGGTAAGGTCCGACCTGTAGCTTGTCTGCCTTTACAAGCATTTGCTCTAGAAGTTTGAGCAATATTTGTATAGGCCTTGTCTGCCTAAACAGGGCTGTGTGCTTAGATTGTTTAAACCTTGATCCTTGAACCTTTGATGTTAATGTATTTTGTTTGCCAGGACAATAATACTTAATCTGCTTATGCCAGTTAGCTGTTCGTAAACCTATACAAACTAACGTTTCGGAAAACATTGCAGCTTGCATCTTCAGAGTGAATAGAACACTGTGTGCCCCAAGGTTTAAAAAATCTAAGCACACGGCCCTGTATAGGCAAGCAGGGCCTACGAACAAATATTGCTCAAACTTTTAGAGCAAATGCTTGTAAAGGCAGACAAGCTACAGGTCGGTCCTTACCTGATAATGCTGGGTGAAGTTCCCAAATGACGACGCGGTCTAAATCGAAAGTAAATTGTAATATTGACAAGTTATTTTCATTTTAGCGAATAAATGCAGAAAACCTCGAAGCGCAATATCCCCGCAAAGGCACTAAATAAAAGAAATTGCTAGGTGATTTATGTGTTAAGTAACCTCGGCTACACCACACATGTTGAGAATCACTCTGTATAAAAGATAGTTTTATAAAGATTCATTTTCTCTATGCCTGCCTTGTTATAAACGAATTATAATTGATTCTAAGTAATGTTTTAGAACTGTTTTTCGAAACCAGAAGATATTAAAAGTGATATTTTGCTACAGCATTTTTCATTCAAATTTTGGATTGCGTCTTTTACGCATTTAAAAAAAAATATATTATGTTGCATCAGTAAATTAATATTTTATTCAATAACTTCCCTCCACGTATTCAAATTTATATTACTCTTAAGATTAGGTATTTGAATGAACAGGATTGAAGGAATACTATCATTGTAATTGATTACAGTCTATTGCAAGGTCTTAAGTTTCTTAACAAGAGTATTATTCAATACGCCACATTACCCCTACAGTTAATGAAGAGGAGCTATTAATAAATGAATTATAACATTTTTGAAAGTGAATATCTTTGGCTGGAGTGTTAGAGAGGGAACGGAATGATATACTATACAAGGTATCTGCATGACTTTAACGTAATCCGTAATTAATAAATTTAAAGGTTTAACAAAAAATTTAACTAAACATTTTCTTCGTCAAAATAGCGACATGAAGTAGAATACATTTAATATTTTTTATTATTCAGTTTGTCTGATTTTTCCTTTGCCGCAGATTCTAAATCACAGTGTATATATAATTTTAGAATGCACATACTCACGTAATTACTTAATAATACAGGACAGTTTTGCATGTTTCTAAAATAAATTATACTAAACCTACTTCTAATTATACGCCGAGATCACTATCTAACAGCTGTAAGAGCAAGACAGTAAACTGGCCCTCGAACTTCTGAATATTTTTGATTACTATCTGAACTACTCAAATATTTTTTTAGGCATTAGTAATGTTTGACAAACTCGTTCTCAAATGTAGTAGTTATTACTGTAAAGTTATTAAAATAAAGCTGGCAACAGTGCGTTCTATCGTAACTTGAATTCGCAAAGTACAAATGACACTCTACAAAGCCATTTTTACAAGCACAAATGTGTCAAATTTCCGAACCGCCCACGGGGCAAAACAATTGTGAATACGTTACATAGAATAAAGGAATGATTCGAATGATTTGACAATTTTGCAACTTGCTATTGGTTAAAGTAAACAAGAATATTGTGTAACATACGAATCTATATTTTTGTTAATGTGTTTAAAATACATGCTCATTTTTAATTGTCTATTTTCCTGTATAATCTTTACTTCTAAATTACAACCTTCAAATATACCAGATTTCCAAAACTACATGTGAGGCAAAATAATTATGAATGGGTTATAAATAAACAACGTTCGAGAAAAAATTAGCACAGCACACCTTCGTTTGACCACCATCAGATAAATCTTTTACTTAATTTTACTCTATCAAAAATCTAATCATCATATTCTATATTTACAACCAATATATACAGGATGATTAAAGTTTGCCCGACACTATTCTATGGACGTTCTATAGATTTAAAAAAACAGAAAAGTTCAGATAAACATTTTCTTCAAACTTATTTATTACCAGTATAATTAGGAAATAAAGACACATTTCTTAAAGTGGCCATTAGAAATAGCCAACGGAATGGTTGGATTAGACCCGTTCAATGGCCACCACGATTGCCTGATCTAACGCCTTTAGAGTATTATCTGTGGTGTTGGATGATGTATTTGTTTTATTCTACACCCTTTGGCATGCACCATCAACTAAGAAATCGTTACATGGAAGGTGCGGCATCTGTCATGAAAAGGCCTATACTGTACGGCTTTTCAGAGAAACGTGGATTCCTGATGCTAAATGCTGCCTTCAAGAAAACGAAAGTCACTTAGAATATTTATTTTGAATGTTTTATAGTGCAAAATGTATTTATACCGTTTAATATCTCGAGAACAAATGAGTTTAAGATATCTATTTGCATCAATTTGTTTGCTGATTTTGTTGTAGAAAATATATTCCTAGAATATTTTCGTGCAATTTTAAAACAACACAGTGCAATCAAAAAAACGTAGCTACGTTTGCGGGCGCTTTGACCACGTTTATGGATACACGGTATAGCATAAATGTCGATTTTTTTATTATATAACGTAAAAATGATTTTAAACTTGTAACGTATAATAATATAATGTTTTCGTCTTAAATTATTATAAATAAGATGTTAAAGTTTCTGGAGTGACGTGATTTGTTTCAAATTGCAGTTTTTAAACTACTGTTATATTTTTTTGAATATAGCAACCGCCTGAAATCCTTGTTTTTTTAACGAAGCAATTTTAATTGTGTTATTTTAAGAAAATTGCCTATGCAACAGCACTTTCGGTGGTAAATTGTAATTGTTTACAAAGTATAAATTCAAGATGTTATGCGCGGATACGCAGGCTGTTGTGAAGCTACTTAGGGACACCAATGATGGTGTGTTACCAATGGCATCACTTAGGAACCTCGCAGTTTTATTAGAACTCACATGACTTCCTATTTTTTATTGCTGAACTACTTTCCTTTAAACAATATAGTAAAGAATTTCAGCAAAGGTAAATGTAGCCAGTGGCGTCTCATATGGATTTGGTACGGTTGTTAAATATCGGCAGATCTACCAAATGTTAGCTACTGTAATTATTATCAGAAGATAATTAACTTCATCTTTTGCTCGTTCTGTTTGCAAATTTTAACTAGCAATACAGAATATTAGCAAAGGTTCAGGGCTATTTTATGTTAAAAATTTTACAATTTTAAAATTTGCAACATAGAACGTAATTTTGAAATGTTTGTTTTGCTGCAAAGATTTAGTGACTGTTATTTTTTCTCTCTGCAAACCTTTAAGATGCCTGTTTTCGCTTTGTAGATTTCGAATTGCAGAGCAGTTAGATAAATCTTACTGGTTTTCAGAATAGTCCCTATCAAACCCCTTCAAGGTTCCTGTTTTCTACAGAAGATTAATACAAACAGTAGTATATGTATTTAATTCTGAATGTTTTACTGATATTACTTAAACGTTGGGTATTTAAAAGACTGTTGATATTATGAAAATGCCCGAAATATGGTTGGAACTACATCTTGATACGAGGACAGCCTTTTAAGTTCTTTATAAAACCAGGAAAGAACATTTTTTTTTGGAACAAAATTTTTATTGTTTTTCAAAATATTCGGCTTTAAGATTTATACACTTTTGCATGCGTTCAAACCAATTCTTGAAACATTTTTGCCATTCTAAAGTTGGTGTCTCAAAAACATGATTTTTGATAGCTTCAACAGCTTCTTGGGGTGATGAAAATTGGTGTCCACGCATTTTTTGTTTGGCATTCGGGAACACAAAGAACTCGTTAGGCGATAAATCAGGTGAATACGGGCAATGAAACATTAATTCGATGATTTTCTCCTTCAAATAATCAATTGTTTGACGTGCTGTATGAGAGCTGGCGTTGTCACGATAAAGAATGATGCGACGTTTTCGGTTGTTTTTCCTGATTTCGTCGATGACTTCTCACAAACAAACTGTTGTGTACCATTCGATCCCCTAAAGGAATGGTTGCGATATGTCCAGTACAACCGAAGAAACAAGCGATCATTTTCTTGGAAATGCTTCGTGAACGAACATCTTTTGTGGGATTCGATTCATCTTGGAACACCCAAACAGTGGATTGTTGCTTAGTTTCTGATTCATACGAATATATCCAAGTTTCGCCACCTGTTAAGATGTTGTAAACGGATTTTGCGGTTCCTCGGTCTAATTTTTTGGGTATTTCCTTACACCAATTAACACGAGTCTTTTTTTGAGCTTCGGTCATATTATACGGAATTCATCGGGAACAGATCTTTTTCACAGCTAAATGTGCATGCAAAATCAAATGTACTGTAGCCTTCGATATGCCTAAGGATACCTCCATCTCACTGTAAGTCACATGCCGATCGTCTTCAATCGTGTTGCGCACAGCATCGATGTTTTTGTTTTTGGAATAACAATCGATTTTGGCCGACCTTCACGAAATTCATCACTGGCGGACTCACCAGCACAACGAAATTCTGCAAACCAATTGTAAACAGTCTTTTCTGATGGTGCTTCATTACCAAAACTTGAATAAAGCTTTGTTGTTGAGTCAGGCCTTTACTAAAATCGTAAAAAATCATCCAACGAAAACCTTCACGTAAAATTTACATTTTTTCACAAATTGCGTTTTTAAACGCTCACTGTAAGCAAACTACTCGGCCAATTTCTAAGCTGCTATTGTTTTCACAATAACAAATGTCAAATTTTACGAACATAGTTATGACACATCTCAATAGCGCCATCTAGTGGTCGTTTGTAAAAACTTAAAAGGCTACCCTCGTAGAAATGGGTAATGTTAAATGTAGTTTTATACATATACTTCTGTTTAAAACGAGCCGAGCAAATACGGGATTTTGGATTGGGTTTCCCAACGTTCCTGTTTCGCTTCTATTATCCTGAGTGGATGTAATTCGTTATGCGTAAAACTACAAAAATATTGATTAAAATATATAAAATCCTAAGCATAAATAAGCAATAGCATTTAGTGGATGTAAAATTACAAATGATATCTTTGTATAGACAAATAAATAAGCAAATAAGCAAATAAACATAAAAGAAACAAATTCAACAGCCGAAGATACAAATTATTCAGTTGAATAAAATAATGTTACGCATACCATTACAAAACAAAATAGTTTTTGATTGTAATTCGTAGACTTTTAAACACAAACTTTTATACTAAAAGGAAGCATAACGATAACAATTATCGACAATGTATACAGCGAAAATATTTGTAAACCCGGTTGGTGATCTGGGACACCATTTTCACCCTGGGTTGGCGTCACAAAGTTGTATAGCCCGTAGTGTGCCATGCCGCATCTACTTTCTGTACAGCTTTATAACAAATAAAACTGTATAAAGGCATATCGACACGCACAAAGGTCCGCCAGTGACAACAAACAAACCAAAAATGTTTATTAACCGTTTGAGATCATTTGCTTTTAATAGAAAAAGGTGCCTTTTCGTACTGCCTTTATCGTAAATTCCACATCCAACAAAAATTTACACAGTTATATTTATAAAATCTTACAACATCCACCGATAAGGCCTACGGCCATAAAACAGATTTAATTTCTGGAGCACAATATTATCAAGAAATTTGGATACTAAAACTGCAAACTGTACAAATGTAGTCAAAGTTATTTCATTTGTATACCACGCGAATATTGTGTCCATGGCGAATTGGTTCAGTTTAAACTTAAGGCATTTTTACGAGTAAATGGTAATTCAATTCCTTGATATGTATATTTAAACAGCGAAGAAAAAAAATATTTGAAAAACAATCATAGTTATTTTATAAAATCTTAACCTGTCACAACCTTAAAAATATTGTACCGAAGTAATTTTTTACACCGAAATATGTCGATAAGAACGTTTATTGAAACTTTTTTTTTATAAAATCAACTCCTCGCTTTTTAGCAATAAACAAAACTGTAATTTTACTTCTAAATTAGGTATCAGTCATTAACCTAAAGATAGTGCGTACACCTATCTATACAGTACATTTACTTTGTTTTTAAGCAGCCAGGGCCCCCGAGGAGCGCAAAACAAAAAGTGGAAACTGTCTGTTAGCGAAGGATTTTAACGGATGAGACGATTAGCAACAGCCTGCGGTGATTATCTTCTCAAATGTCTTCTTATCCTTATCTGACGTAGCTTCCACAACATTGCCTTCGGCGAGATTTACCTGAGACTCGCTAAGCAGATTTTTCGACATTTTATGTTTCATTTTTACATAAATGTCTTCAACATTTTATAATAACGGCCAACAATATCCCGTGTTACATGAAACCTATTTTGCTGTAGCGAAATAGTTTTTGTTTATTTTGCGACATTAAAACAGTGAAAAGGATTATTGATCGATTAGAAAATTATAGCACGTATCTAATTACCTTTATGGAAAACGTTCAATGCAAAAAGAACATTGCAGTACAGCTAATATACAGGTTAAATCAGAACTTCTGCATACCTTAACGAGGATCTTATTTTTTAATTGACAATGGAACAGTTTCGTGGTTACGTACCCTTTGAGTGAATTATGTCAGCATAAAGGGTGTCTCTAAATTGATGCCCATGCGTTTGGGTTTTGATTCAGAGAGCTAAAACAAATTGGGTGGAAATTTTCTTATTATCCTTCGTTATCGAGTTGTAGATGGAAAACAAAAATTTAACGTTTAAATTAAACGAATAATATTAGCAAAAAAGATATTCTGAACATCTGTTGTCACAACATGTGTTCAAGTAGGTTGCCTCCTACTTCAAGACAAACATTCGCACGACGTGTCATGGAAGTACGAACCCTCCGTAGCATATTTTTAGTTATTGATGCCACAGCAACGGGAATACGAGCTACAACATCTTCAGGATTCACAATAGGTTAGCGATAAATTATTTCTTTTAAATGACCTCAAAAAAAGAAATTCAACGGATTCAGATCCGGTGATCTAAGAGGCCATGGTATATGTCCACCTCTTCCACTCCACCTGTCATGGAAATTTGGATCATCGTTTACATTATGTAACAATCGTCCACAAAAATAGACTTGAAGCTCCCTTCATTATGCAAAACTTGAACTGTTGGAGGCCACATGGATACACAGCATTTCTCCTTAATAATATAATCTGTGAACTGTATCTTCTTGGCAAATTAGTTTGGGACGATACAATTCGAAGGTTTGTACTTGCTTCCGCCTCAACAAATTCAAGAACTTCTGTCTTCTTGATTGACGCTCAGCGTAGTTAAATTACCAGTAATCTTTGTTCCACACGTTTTTGCATCAGGTTGCCGACGTTTCGCATATGCTCTAAGCGTACCATTTGTCTTTACATGCACCTAATACTTTTAACATGTCGACGTAATCCTTGTGACAATAGGTTCTTTCCGTTTTAAACACAAAAAGCAGAAAGGAATGAAAATAATACTTATCAATATGATAGAACTATTCATAAATATTTAACAGCGCCACGGCCACCTATTTGAATTATGTCACACAATTAATTGGGATGACCGTGCGATCGAACTTATTATTTACTTTTTTATCTATAACTCGATAATGAAAGACAATTATTTCCATTCTTAATTGTTGATTTGTCTTAGCCTCCTGAATTAAACTCCAAGCAAGCACAGGCGTAAATTTTTACCAGATAATATTGTGTATTGCTACAATCAATGTCACATTTACAAGTGAAGTACGCATCTAGAAACTCATATAACTTTCGTTAAAAAAATTGTGCCTGCCTATGCCACCATCTTGTTTTTAAGCACCCGTTGGAATATAAACTGCTTTCAGGCATTTTCCTGCTTTACTACCGTATTAACAGAAATAATTGTAACTTTATTTTCAATTATTGATGTTTTTGTAGTTTGGATTAAAAACAGCTGCAGTTGTATTAAAAATTGCGCTTTTTAGTACCTGTAAAATTATAAGTTTGTAAACGTGATTGTATTTGCTACAATGGTTTACAAAAAAAATATGTTGCTGTGAATTCAAGTACATATTTCTTTTTATCTTGAAATTTTTTAAATTGAATTTTTACAGATCCACCTTAAATATTTCATAAAAACTTTATATAGTACTACGATAACTAATCCAACATAAAGACTAAAAGGTAAAACAACAGAATATCACTTTCGAAGTTGGCGTATTTATAAGCTTCTATAATCTTTGTTACTAAAAACATTAAAAAACAGACGACGTTCGGATAGGACATATAATTAGACAGTTTGTGACAAATATCATGAAAGGAGTATTACCCGGAAAAAAGGCCAGAGCAAGGCCTAGACCACAATATTTAAATCAAGCCATTAAAAACACAGGAACTGCAAGCTGTGCAGCAATGAAAAGCATGGCTTGCAACAACATTAGATGGAAAGCTGCCATCCAATCTGTGGATTGAAGAATTGAAAAAGATAATCTTTGTACATCTATTAAATATATAGGTATTGGTAAAGGTCCACACAAAATTCATAATTTTATTATTTAATGATTTTTGGGAAACATGTTAATTTTAATTTTTTTATTTTTTTCTACCGGTTTTTGTTTCTGCTTGATGACGTTATCATTAATTTTTTAAATAGCAACCTTATTCTCGTCTGATTTTGATAGACCTTGACCTTGATAGCACATAACAAATTTTTTTAGCAAAATACACATATATCTATATATAAATATTAGGAAAAAAATTACGTAATGCAAATAATCAAATTGTCCACCATTAACCAGTTGGCATTGCCCAGCACGCGTGTAAACTCTTTGTATCGCACGTTCATTAATTTCTTGGTTGATACTTTCCGTTTCTAAACGAATCCCATACTTTAAATCGTCTAAATTCTTTGGCCTACTATTATAAACTCGCGATTTCACATGACCTTATCAAAAAAGATCTAGCGGCGTTAAGGCTGGTAATCGTTCAGGCTACGCAAACCGTCCTCGCCGTTCTGTCTATGGGGTCATGTGAAATCGCGAGTTTCCATTTCCAAAAATGTACGCCAGGAACGGTATTCTGAAAAATAAAATTGACATGTTTTAGGGATTTCCTAAAAAAACATTAAATAACAAAATTAGGAGTTTTGTGCGGAACTTTATCGCCACGCTGTATGATAAACACTTGCAGAGAAATTTTTCTGATAAAATTATTTTAGAGTATATCGGTAAATGTGGATGAAGCAAAATTAAATAGTTTTCCTTAAATGTATCTTCTTCTTCTTAGAGTGCTTTATCTCTTACAAGACGTAGCGATCTTCTCTCCTATGCCTGTGTTGCGCGTTTTTCGAGTGTCACAGACATAGAGGACCTACAGTTTAAATGTATAACAGATGAAATTACAACATTTAATACAATAATAAATACCGAAGAAAATGTTAAATAAAATACTGATAAAGATAATATAAATTCAGAAAATAGTTTTAAAATATTGTTTGAATATAAACCAAGCAAATATAAAATTATTCGAAAATATTATAACAATATATTATCATACAGACTCTAAAGTTTTCTAGATGGTCGCAGGCAAAGATACTTCCGTACAATGTTCTACACCACTACACTCAGAGCTATAAAATTTAACTGAACCGCATAACAAACATATTGTCTAAACATTTTCTGTATTTATTGGAAAGCTCTTAGCATAACCAACTCATAATTAGTTTATTGAGAACATCTAAATTATTTTTTAATAGTTAAGATTACTGAAGTCATCTCTTCGGACTTAGGCCGCGTCGTCGTGGAATTAAATGATGCTGACGTTTCGCTAACCGTTGCCGGTAGCAGTATCAAAACGTAATGAGCCCGAAGAGATGACTTCATTAGACACAAACCATGGAAGCCTGAAACTTTACAGTTAAGATTACTTTTAAAATCTTTGCATTATGCTTCTGAAAATGTAAAGAAGAAATTATAGCTAGTTTGTAAGTTATTGTAATAGCATATCCTAAATGTAGCATTTCTGTTCCACAGCATATCATTTTATAAATTTCGATAATATTTGTATTGCTACACATTAACTTAAGGCGGAAATGCATTTCTAACTCATCTCGGTTTGTAAATGAAGATTGCACTTACCTCTAGCCCTCCATATTAAGTCGTGATGTCACGATTTCGTTCTCGAGACGAGAAATAAAGATTGCATTCGCAGGATGAGAATCTTTGTCAACACCCCAGTTGCGGATGTCCTCAAGTACATCCAGAGGATTGGATAGCTTGGGTGATGCCCAAATTGGGGAGCTGCTAGGGAGGCAACGCAATGGGCCCATCTATGTGGCCTAAGTGCACATGACGTAACTCGCCCTCCCAAAATCTACAATGACAATGACAATTATAAGATTTAATATATTATTTTTAATATATTTTTCAAATGGCTAACTTGTAGATACATTTGGCTTATTTAAGGTACATAAATCCGCCCTTCACTAATATTACAAAAATTACGTACCTACATCGCCTAGGCAATAGTCTCAAAAAAAATCAATGTATTCGTTAGTTACTTGCAAAATAATTCATTTATACATTAATTTAAGGCGGTTTTATGGTCGGAAGGTTATAGTTTTAGACTTTGTAGGTTAGGATTGTGGAAACTGTTATGGTAATATTAATTAAAGTTAACATGGGCATAATATGTCAAAGTGGGTATAACGTGGGTTTCTCGTAGCACAACAGCTAATTGCTAGTCATAAAATACATTAAATACAAGGAGAAGAAACTCAGAAAAGATATCCCATAAATTTTGACAGCAAGAGACAGTAGAGGGTTTGCGCAATAATGTTTCTTTCTCTTAACTTTTCATCGACGTAAAGGATATTTTTGTGGAAAAAATGAAGCCTATCTTAAAATCCTTCTTCTTGAGTTGCCAGAGCAACAAGCAACTACCACTCAAATAATATTGTTTCTCTAAATGCTATGAATATACTCACACCTTAAAACAAAATGCTATTTCTTTGAAACAGAAATAATCACGTATTTACAAATAATATGCTTAACATTTAAAATTTGGCTATTAGATTGAAAACCCAGTTTGTCGTAAATGTCGGAGATTATATAATGTAAGCTAAGTAATCTTGGGCAAACATAGTTAGGTTTATTTTATTTCTTATGCGATTATTTAACAAGACTACTAATGTAACGTAGAAATAATAATCTTAACGTTATTCGATCTTTCTAAATATAGCTTATGTTACAATCCTAAATAAAACCATCCAGGATCGGCCTTCGAGTCAGCTCCATGTCAGATTTATGATATATTTTAATTTGTAAACAACGATCAACAGGAAAATTGTGAGACGCGTTAACATAATAACTTTGATTCTTCTGTTAATTAAAATTTTAAAAATTTAAAGTAATTTTTCGTTTCATTTGGGTAAAAATGAACATTTCATAAGCAGTGCTGTTTGCAAGCTTTAACAATTCAAGAACACAATAGCAGTAGCGGAAATAAATTAGCCCGCTTTAAATGAAAAAGAGGAAATATCACAGTGTAGAAAACAACAGCTGCAGTTTTGTTTTTTAAATTATTATTTGTTAGTTTTCGATTGAAATCTATTGCACGGTTTAATAGCTGATCCATTACGGCGGATTTAAATTCCACTTTATCCAAAATTAGCAACAATTAATCTAATTATTTCCCCCTTTGCGGAGTTTACAAGCAGGAATTTTACTTTACAGAACTTTATACGCGGCCGGAGCAATCTTGTAGCTTACTTCAAGCTGTAAGTATCAAAATTCCATCGACCAAGAACGAAGTGCACGTTCTGTTTATCGATCATGTCGCGATATCGAGGCACTTAAGGCAAGGCATAAGCTTCTTAGGGAATTCTGAGGAAGTCTTCTTCCGCTTTCTGACTTCGGACCAAGTCTTTAAGGAATACACTCTCGGAGAACACTTAACTTGATGCAAATTTAATGCGAGATAGACTTAGTTTGAAGATTGCCATAGGGATTTCGTAATATCGATTCACAGCCCCGTCTTTAATTTTTAACTCGTGATTTACTACCGACTTTTATGCTTTTAAGCGGGGAAGATATTTCCAGCTGAATTGGCTGTTTTAAGCTTAATTTTATGATACCGTTTATTTTCACTTTTTGAACGAATTATTAGGCAGAGAAAATAAGTTTTATTGTATAGTTTTTTAAATTATATTTAATTCCATTGGGCGTAACTTTAGATCTTTAAAGATGTTTAAGAAAAACAAACTTATTTTAAATGTACGCAAATTAGACACATCATAAAAGTATATTAAACTGCGGTTTTACCCAACGTAAGTGGAGGGTATTTTAACAATTTCTAAGCAATTACAAAATGCGAAACAGTTAAATTCATTGCCTGTAAACAAAGCAACCTTTTTCTTGTTTAAATGCTTATTGTTTATGTGCTCGAATTAAATTAAGACCAACATTCAAAAGGGAAATACCCTAAACATCTAAAGTTGTTATAATATACATTTATACAGGGTAATTCAAGAGCAGCTTAATTATTTCAAATATGTCAAAAATTTGATAGGTCAAAAACCATGTAAAACTTACAGTTTTTCTTTGTAGTTCTGTAGTATGAAAAAGTTTAACGTTATACAGGGTGTCCTAAAATTAAGTTCCCAAAACTATAATGACGGGTAAAAATTACAAAGTAATTAGGATTTACTTAATAGCCACAACGTTTAAACAGCTTCGTTAAGAAGTTACAGCCCCCTAAATGGGGTACCCTGAACAAGCTTTTAAATATGTCCAAAACGCACAAGAGTAATAAGTTTCATTTTCTTACTCTCTTAGTAAACCCATAGCTAAGGGTCAGAAATTTATTTTCTATGCGGAGTTTTGGTGGGTTGGGAATGATTTTACCCCTTATGTTTTTTTAATAAACGGGATTTTAACATTTAAACGTGAAATTCATATTTTAATGTAATAATACAACAAATAAGTCCTCTTCCTTCTTTTTGATAAGAGTTACCGTTATCGAGATATTCCACTTCCAAGATTTTAGTTTAAGGCTTTGATCTTTAAGTGAACCATGGAATTAAGCATTGTTTGTGATTGTCAGTTTGCCATTATGTTAATTATAAACGCCTGTTCTCTCGTGTCTAAAAAGACTTGTTCATGGTACCCCCTTTAGGGGGCTGTAACTTTTTAACGAATCTGGTATGACCGTGCTTTTGTTAAGAATACACCAATTATTTGTTACTTTTCTACTCCTCAGTATAGTTTTGGGTATTTAATTTTAGAAGTCTCTGTATAACATTAAATTTTTTTATAATACAGAACTACAAAAAAGTAAAGGTGCTATCGTTTGCTTTTACAAGATGCAAAGCATGGGTGGTTCTAGGTCATTTTCTCGCCATCACTTGCTCGCCGCCGCTTACTCGCCACCGATTGTTCGTTTGTCGTTTGCTCACTGCGAAATATAAGATGCTCGCCAAAACAGTTGCTCACCGCCCGTTTGCTCAACAACCAACTTACTCGCAGTTCTAAGTATAACTGCACCAATGCAGAAAACTAGTTTATATTTTGTTAGGTACCTTCGTTTACTTTGTTGTATTTAGCACATCTTCTGCTGCAGAATTGAAACCTTTATTTTTAATTTGAAATACAATAGATATAGGAGCAGTATTTTTACAATTTTTATTATACCTTAAAGAAATATTCGTTTGTGGAAGTGGTCTAAGTGAATAACTGTTTATTATAATTTGGGAACTTAAAATGCTGTTACTATATCAATAAAGCAACTTTATTGATGTTTCAAGAAGTTATAAATTAAAAATGTGTACCACATAATAATCAGATGCCTTCTAGTTAATTTTAATAAAAACAAAAATATTGCCTTTTATGAATTCAAATACAAGAACAGGCAACCCTGCTTTAACTATCAATATTCGGTAGACACTTTAGACTTAGAGGACTGTCAGATTTTGCAAATTACCAGAAACAATACTCCGGCACCTGCCCGGCGAGCAATCGGCGTGAAGAGCTAATAGTTATCGAGCAAAGACACCCGTGAGCAAACGGCAGACGAGCAAACGGTGGCGAGCAAATGGCGTCGAGCAAGTGGGCGGACTCACGCTGAATATAAAAGATAGCCTTCTTTGGTAATTTAAAATATTTTTGCAATGTTAATGTTATATTCTTTGGGGCTTTCGCGGTTTCTCGATCAATATTCAACTTATTTTCGGCTTAGACCGCGTCGTCATTTGGGAACTACACCCAGCATTATCAGGTAAGGTCCGACCTGTAGCTTTGTCTGCCTTTACAAGCATTTGTTCTAGAAGTTTGAGCAATATTGGTTCGTAGGCCCTACCTGCCTAAACAGGGCCGTGTGCTTATATTATTCAAACCTTGGGGCGGACAAGGATTTGATCTTAATGTATTTTGTTTGCCAGAACCATAATACATAATCGGCTTATGCCTGTTAGCTGTTTGCAAACCCATACAAGCTAATGTTTTCAGCTTATTATAGCCACCTCAATTTTTTTAATAATCTAGATTTGTAATATGCTCCACTATAATAACTCGCGGCCTATAATGAACAATAAAATCAGTATATGAAATCACACACTAGAAAGTAGTTTTTGGACAGCTGTCAAGCATGTATTATGAATTAAAAAGCTCAAATGACAAGGTATTAATTTTGAAACGAAGCTTCTAAAAATACTGAGCGTGGTTTACTGTCTGCCATATTTGCAACATTTAACAACGTACATCAAACAAAACTAACCTACAAATGTTTGATATGTAAGCATAACATGTGTCCGAATGAAGTTAGACAAGCGTTACACTTTTCATGTTACACCTAGCCATTAAAATCCCAATTTTCTTAACTTGAGACGTCTACATGACTGGAAACTGGTGCCGGTCAGAAGCCCGACAGCCGCAATCCCGGCGACCGAAATCCCGGCAGCCGAAATCCCGGCGAGTCATAATCCCGACTAGCCGAAATTCCGACAGCCGGAATCCCAACAAGCCATAATCCCGATTAGCCAAAATACCGACAAGCCATATTCTCGACAAGCCTAAATACCGTGTTAGATATTATGTTAATAGTGTAACTGAAATAAAGAATCTAAAATACGTAAGAATTGAGTTATAACTAAACATTTATTACAAAAAAATTAAATTTGGGATTTGCAATGAATTTAAAAAAGTATTAAAAATTTACATGAAGTGCAACACCACGTAGATAGTCCATAATTTCGTAATTATCACGATTACCTACACCACTTGAAATTCTCCTTTCTCTGTTAATCGAACACAACTTCCGTTTTTGCAATTGTACACCGCGAACTATGCACTCTACTTGCGTTTCTACATGCAGCAATTTCGGCTGTCGGGATTTTGGCTTGTCGAGATATTGGCTTTCGGGATTTTGGTTTGTCGGGATTGTGGCCTGTCGGGATTTCGGCTCACGGGATTTCAGCTGTCGGGATTGCGGCTGTCGGTATTCAGACCCACACCCACTGGAAACAGCTACTACACAGCTCATGGAAAAAATCTACAAATATTTAAGTTAAGTATTTGGTTATGAATGAATGTGTGTAGAAAGGATGGAATGATATGTAGGAGCATACCTCTATGGTCAACTGACCCCACTATATCCTTCACAATAGCGAGTGTAAAACCTGAAGAAAATGTATTACGGATAAAACCTTTGCAGATATTTGATTGTTATATAATCTAATCGTTCTGTTTTTAAATTAGTTAAGTGCATATCAGGATGCGATTACTTCAAGGTTGTACCGTTTTCGGCAGCCACTATGTATGGTTCTTATATTTGCTTAGCACTTAATCTATTTTCTTGTATGTACATTATTATTCACTGAATGTATCCTTCATTGCAGGTTAGGCTTGATGTCACATTTTGGAGCGTTAGCAGCAGCCAGTAGTAGATACGCAGCTTTGTGTAGCTCGGGGGATCCCCGAGGTTTGCCCTGGTACTGGAGCCGGTTACAACCTCAATTACCTCAAGATAGAACTAGTCCGAATGGTAAGCATTTTCCCTCCAAATATGTTCTTTATCACTTTCGAGATATACCCTCAGGATGGTTATTTTAATAAGATGGGGCCAGATGTCAGGATGTCTTAAATGAATTCAGACAGTTAAAATCAAAACTATCTATTATCGGAGAGACGGGAAAGTGAGTTTGTCACTACATACATTCACTTTCCCGTTTTTACTACACACTTTCGGTTCGAAAACTTACCGTTTTCGAGATATGTAGATTTGTTAAGAAAATAAATATTGCTTGTTATTTCAATAAGTTCTCCACCCATTAAAACAAATAACCGTGTAAATAAAACATTTTAAGTACAAATAATTAAAGTAGATGTCTACATGTCCTCCTTCCATTTGTACACATCCTTCGCATCTCCGCCAAAATGAACCCCCCATTCTTTCAAATATTCTCGGATTCATACGAACAGTCTGGCAGGCATGTTCTATTCGTTCTCGCAATTCGTTTAAATTATTCACAGAGCTTGAATAAACTAACGATTTTTAATTTCCCCCAATACAATGGTCGAGCGGATTGAGGTCAGGAGATCTAGGTGGCCACACAACTGGACCTCCTCGCGCTATCCACTTGGTGTTGTAATTTTTGTTTAGGAAATTTCTGACCATGATTGAAAACCGTGCAGGAGCCCCATCGTGCATCAACCACATATTCATGCTATGAATGAGGGGTACGTCTTCTAACAATAGTGGCAAAGCATTATGCAAAGAGTCAAAATTGGCCAGTCAAACGGTTCGGAAGAGAAAAGGGTCCTATCATATGGCCTCCAGAAACACCAAGCCAAACGTTAATTGAAAATCGTTGTTGATCATTCGGTTCAATAATAGCATGAGAGTTTTCATTTGACCAAACATGGTTGTTATGAAAATTAAAAATGCAATTTCTTATGAAACTACCTTCGCCAGTAAATAAGACTTCACTAACAAAGTTTGCGTTTTTCGCAACTCTTGTCAGTCCCATCGGCAAAACACCAGACGTGCAGCATAATCAAACACAATAAGAGCTTGTACCCGTTGAACATGGTATGGGTACAATTGCTCCTCACGTAACACTCTCCAAATTAGGCAAGCATTAATATTTGTTTTGGCAGAAAGTCTTCTAGTAATGGTACCTGGATTTTCTTCAATCCTCCTTAAAATGTTAAGTTCCGCTTTAGGGGTAGAAACTGATCTCACCCTGTATATCGTTATATAAGTTCTTGGTAGTAATACCAGCCATAGTACAGCTTTATACACAGCATTTATATTAATACAACTGAACAAAATCCTTCTTCGAAATGTCGTTACAAAATATCATTTATAATTATTTTTTGCATCTGAGTATTTTTATGCAACTTCACTACTTTATACTAAATTCTCCATATTTTTAATATATCTTATTTCTATATAAAAATCTAATTGCGTTTACGCATTTCCTTTGTCATTTTCAAACAATTTTATTTAAATGTAAAAGATTTTTTTTTATAATTTGGAAATGTCATAATGTCTAACTGCTCATCAACAAGATCTCCCGATCTTATACCATTAGATATTTTCAGTATGTTAAAATAAAGTAACAAATGATTACAAACAATATAGTAATAATAATAGTATATAGTAATGGAATTATGTTAAATGTAAAAGAAACACACAGGGTGTTTTATTTAAATGAACAAAGTAGCTTGCAATTTCTAAAAAATTAATAGGTAATGCTTGGGTGAACTCCGAACCACGGGATGTGTAAACACTTCTACACAGAGAAAATTTACTTGGCAGAATATCCCGGTAATTTGCCATTGTCTTGCAAAGGAGAACGGCCGTTAAAAATCCGGTGTACCGTACTGGGAATTGAACCCAGGACATTCAGCACAGAAGTCTAACGCGTTTACATGTAGGGCACGACAGCTTCTAAGAGTTTTGCAATACCTAACTGGCTAGTATTATTTTAAATAGGAGGGGCAATACTTACCAATTATTCGACATAATTGTTAAGCACATTTTTAAGGAGGATTCCAATTACTTTATTCTTACGTAACCCATTTTTGCACATATTTAAAAGGTTTCGTAATACTGTAATATTTGTTGGTCTATCTTGTATACGGTGACTAGAAAAACTAGCTGTTGTAATAACAAATTTACAAGTTATAAAACTAGTACCCTAAACTTATGGGTGAATGAAAACAATAAGGAACTTCTAATAAACTTACGTCTGGAAATGTCTCCTAACAAAGATACAGTGTGTTAAAGCATTGGCTGCCGAAAGAGTTTTTTTTTTCGTTTGGATTTTGGTATGTGTAAATATATTATAGGATGTGACCATTTTGATTAGTTCCCTGGAAATACTACCACCATCCAGATTATTACATAATGAAAAAAAATGCATTTTTTTGTCTGTATTGTTCAGGGTCATTTCTTTCTACTTTCATTTATTTCAGCTTACAAAATACGTACCATTTAACAATGTAAGTTTGAGCAAACCAGCAACTCCACTTTTAGTTCTTAAGCCCATGAAAAAGACCATTAATAAACAGCTTATTTTTTAAAATGCAAATTCGGTTTTGTTCCTTATTTAACAATCAAAAAACGAAGATTGTTTTTGCGAAGGGGGCTAATCTTAATTTTATAGCAAAATAAGCAAACGCAGACACTACAAAACCAACGTTTGGTTTCTGGGAACAGTCTATCCACTTAAGCGAAGCCCTTGAAGAATAACAGCAACCTAATTTTTCATGAAAACCTATCCTTCAGAAAGACATTCGATATTTTTTTAAATATAAATTTCGGGTGTTGAATAGAAGAAGTGAAAGTGTCAAGGTTATAAGGCTATCCAATACACGTTTTTTTCCTTTATAATGGGAAATGGTTCGGCCCGCTATAGGATATTGAATTACAAAAGGGTTCGATAAGAAGTTAGATATGCATTTGCAGTGGGTTCCTTCTTAAATGCCCTCAACTTCAATTTGATTCGGTTTAAATTCACTTCGTATGGCTTCTTTTTATGTACCTTAATATGGGATATTAAAAAATAAGCTATACATTTTGGCACATTTTTCAGTATGGCATTTGTTGTATTTATTGATTAGCAGCCCACGAAAATACATACATATGAATATACAGGGTGTCTCAACATTGAGACCTATACTTGGAATTAGTTTCACGGAGCTAAAACGAATCGAGAGTTAAGAGTGGAAATTTTTCCGGTTGTTCTTCATTATCGCGTTATTGATAAAAAAGTAAATAATAAGTTTTATTGCACGGTCGCTCCAATTAGTTGTGTGAGACGTTTCAATTAGGTGGCTATGGTAACGTTAAAAATGTATGAATTATTCTTCTTCTCGTATTTTTATTTCCATCAGCTGTTTGTGTTTAAAATGAACGATACTATTGCAATCAATATTAGGTGGATATGTTGATAGTATTCAATATGTGTAATGACAATGCCACTGGTGCGACTAGGGTATACGCGCAAAGGTTTCCAAACGGTTCGCACCCCAATACAAAAACTATAGAACGTTTAGAACACGAAATCACTGGAAACAGGTAATTTAAATCTTTAAAAAATCAGGCAGGATATCAATCTACACTAAGCGTCGATCAATAAAACCAAGTTGGTTAATTTGCCGAGGCGAAACTAAGTGCAAGTCTTCAAAACGTGTCATACCAAACTCATTAAAAAAAATACAATTGACAGATTATTAAGGAGAAATGATCTGCAACCATTTAGATTTCAAAAAGTTCACGTTTTGGATGGTGGTGATAAGGAGCTTCCAGTCAATTTTTGTGGACGGTTGTTACCTAGCGTAAACAATAATCCACAAAAAAAATTCTGTAAGTAATTAATCCACATTTACTGCGACGGGTATCACAAATACGCATATCCTGCACGAATAGAGAACTTGGAAACCCTCATTTAATACGTAAAAGATCTTATCAAAGACGATGGTCAATAAACGTTTGGGCTGGGTTATTAAATAATAATGGAATTGGTCCACGCATTCTATCTAGCTGACTTAATTCAGCATTGTATGTCTTTTAAATGGAAATGCATGCTACTGCCATTGCTCGGTTCTATTAGCAGTTAAATTAAATTGTTGGTTCCAACATGATGGTGCACCGTTACATTATGGAATACAAGTGAGAAATTTCCCGAATAAAACTTTCCCTGAGAGGTGGCCCATACCATGTCCTCATAGATCACCGGATCTGAATCTGTTGGACTTCATTCTCTAGGGCCATTTGAATGAAAATGCTGTGCATCCTGAAGATGTCGTAGTGCGTGTTCACGTTGCTGTGGCGTTAATAAATGAAAAAGAGTTTGTGCTTCCATGATCAATCGTGCGAATGTTTGCCCTGCAGTAGGAGGCAATCCATTTGAATAGATTTTGTGATAGCATATGCGGACAGAATCTTTTTTCTAATACTAATCGTTTATAAAAAACTTTAATTTATTAGTTAAACTTTGTTTTTTATCAATTACTCTTCTCTTCTTCCGTCCCGTCCTTGTACCCTTTCGGGTGTCGAAATTGGGAAGGTTCATCTGATCTCTTCATTCACCCATCTCTTCCATTTTGTCCTGTTAGCTATCATCATCTTCAGCTCTTCGATTATTTTGACCTTTTCTTTCCCCACGTCTATTATTTGCTGTATTCATATTTTCCTTGGTCTTCCGCTTTTTCTTTTCCTGTGATTTTTTGCTTCCCACACTTTTTTCACTAGTTTATTTGTATTCATTCTCGTAGATGTCCGTACCAGTTTAGTTGTCTCTTTATTACTTTATTCTCTATTGGTTCTTGCTTGATTTTTTCTCTTATTTTGTTGTTTGTAATTCCGTCTCATTTCGTCTTTCCAGCTATTTTTCTGTGTTTCATCTCTATTGCGTCCAGTTTTTCGATGCAGTTCTATTGTACTGTCCAGTTTTCACAGGCGTAGATTATTGTTGGTAAGATTATGGTATTGTAAATTCTTAATTTGGTTTCACTGTTCATTTCCGTTTTCCCTAGTAATGTTCTTAGTGCGTAATACCATTTGTTCGATTTATTCGCCCTATTTGCTAGTTCTATATCTATATTTCCATCGTTTGTTTATAATGCTTCCTAGGTATTCAAATGTCGTTACTTTCTCCAGATTTATGTCTTTGCAATTTATCTGAGTGTTGTCCAGTTCTCTCTCATTTATTACCATTATTTTGCTTTGCTGTATGTTTACTTCCATTTTCAGCATTTCAATCTCTTCCACCCATATATCCATTAGTTGCATCTTTCTTTTGGAATCCGCTATGAGGACGATGTCGTCCGCATACATTAGTGCGTCCAATTTCATCGGCTCTAACCTTTGATATCCTGTTATAGTTTGCAGTTGTTTCGTTCTTTCTCTAGTTTTCCTAATCAGCTTATTCATTATTAGTATGAAGAGGAGGGGACTGAGACTATCTCCTTGTTAAATTCCCTTCTTCCATTCGAATTCTTCTAATCTTGTCCCTGCTATCTGTACCTTTCCTTTCACTCTATTGTAAGTACTGCGCACTATTTGTAGAAGTGCTTTCGGAATTACAATTTCTTTTAAGTAGTTCCACACCATCTCTCTCTCTCTAATTGAATAAAAAGCAGCTCTGAGGTCTATAAACACCAAGATGATTTCTTCCCCACTCTGTAGACTTCTCTCTATTATATTTCTAATTATGCATATATTATCGTTCGTCTGTCTTCCTGGCATAAATGCTGCTTGCTCGCCCTCTATTTCCTTTCCTGCTAATTGTCTTATTCTTTTACCTATTATTTTTGTGTTTATCTTGAAGCTATGGATGCGAAACATATTGCTCTGTAATTATCGCAATTTGCTCGTTCTCCTTTATTGTGGATAGGTATCACTAAATTGTTTTCCCAGTCCGATGGTATTTATCTTGTTTCCCATGCTGTATTGCATATTTTCCAGAACTAGTCTATGTCTTGTTCACCCAGATATTTAATCATTTCCGGGTCTATTTTATCATCTCCTCCTGCTTTTCCTGTTTTAATATTTTGCATCGTTTCTTTAATTTCGTCCCTGTTTATATCTTCTATTTCTGTTTCTTCTGCCTCTGCATCTTCATGCTTTTCTTGTTCCTGCTCTTCTGTTGTAGTGTTAAAGTTGTCTTCAAAGTATTCTTTCCATACTCTTAAGATGTTTTCTACATTTGTTTCTAAGTTATTTTGCTTATCTTTTACTCCCCTAATTTCTTTCCTTTTCTCCTCTTTCATTGCTCTTACTCTCGCCCAGAAATTTCTATTATTTGATGTATTTTCCTGTATTTCGTTCCCAAAATCCTCCCAGGTTTTCCTTATTGCATTTTTGATTGTTTTCTTCACTTGGCTTCTTGTTTTATTGTATTCCTCTTTAGCTTGCTCATTTATAGTTGTGGGATAGCTTTTCCATACTTGTTTCTTCTTTTTTATCTCTTTCGTAACTTCATCGTTCCACCATCTGGTTCTTTTGTACTTAGTGTTATTGCATTTCATAACGCAGATTTTTTTGCTTCCTCCTTTATGATTTCTTTATCAATTACTCGACAATCGAAAAAATTCCACTATTAATGTTTAGTCTGTTGTAGTCCTCTGAATGAAAGCCCAAAAGCACGGTCTTCATTTTTGGGGCATCTTGTATATTTGATATAAAATAACGTTCTTCTTCTGCGTATAGGCCAATGGCCTATTAATTACCTACAACGGAGGAGATTCTATAAGCCCTCTTTGCACGTATAACGGGCAGGAGGCTAGCCTAACCCGCCCTGTATTTTAAAGAATAAAATCCTTTTGCCCCGTGTCCAAGTGTTGTTGGGCACGTCAAAAGAATCCTCAAATAGGCTAAATTTCCAGGTGTGGTAGGACCGCTCCCTGGCGTCGGTGATTAGCCATAGTAGCAGAAATAGGCCGACGTTAAATAAAACAAACAAACAAACAAAATCCTTTTGATGCTGCCAAACATAATTTTCCTATGTCTCTTATAATAATTTTTTTTGTTATTAACAATTTTGTTCTTATGGGTAAATGTTATGATACAGACGGTATTTTTACTTAAAAAGGTATACTTGTTTCATATCGATAAAATGTACCGTTTGCAAGAAAAACGCTCCTAAGTATTTCAGTGTACTAACTTAATGCATTTGTTACATACTTTCAAGTTACTATCTGTCAGTTAGACAATACCAAATGAATGTATTGTTGTTTTTCGGAGTTGTTGTCGAATTTATTAAGTAGTAGTTGTTGTGTTTAGTGTTTTTAATTTGTTCTTAAAGTTCCTAAACAAAAACATTAATATTTAAGATACGAAAAAAAAATCAGCCGTCAGCGCCCTTTACAAAATGCAATAATATTATAAGTACGTTGAGAATTGTCGGCGTCCCCTGAAGTGGATGTGTGTACGAATTTTCAGCCTGACCCCCATTTCGTTTCTGAAATATACCCAGTGTTAAAAATATTTTGTCTTCTTTAAGGTCCATAACTTCTTACAAAATCACATTTGTACTAAGGTATGTTTGGTTAAATGGTCGCATTTGACCTCAGAAAGCTGTAGTTAAGCTGTGCCCTTACTTTCAGGACACCCTATATACATAGATTTACATGTCTTGCGTATGTATTGAAAATCCCTTCTTCCCCGAACTCATTCATTCCCCATGCCTCATATTCTGATGGACAAGCACTATCATCATTATTTTTAAATCCAGCAATCCTAACATATGTTCCACTACTCACAGAATGAGGAATAAATAACAAAACTGATATTTTAACGAAACGTACATGGCGATGGTATACGATTAAGGTCTAGAAATTCCCTGCTACGTTAAAGTTATCGACTTTATTGCCGTATTTTAGAAGCATTTAAACAGCACCAAAGTGGTTTCAGAAGCCATACTGTTAAGTTTGAGCTAATCGATGTAAGCCCTATAAGGGCGGATTGAGCAGTGCTGACAGCGACACGAAACACAAATCGCTGGAAACAATAAAAATACTTTATCTCTCATCTTCTTTACTGGGATTTAACTTTGCTGGGTTTCCCTCTTTAAAGGGAAGTTTAGACACACTACTTAAAACAGCTGCTCTCGCACTTCTGGCTCTCAAAATTGAAACAATGATTAAATTTAGAGCTGCAATTTTCCTTCTTTCAGTATGCATACAATATGATTCAAATTTGTTCGTTTATATAATTCCGAAATGGTACAAGATGAGAGTTTAGTTAAAGGACAAAAATGATCATTTTTAAGACATGAGTTATTTGATGATTTCTTGAACTACAAAATTTATTGGTTACAAATAAAAAAATATTTTCTGCTCTATGTACGCCTTTTAATCATTTTGTATAAATTTGAATGGATAATTTACGATTCCATAAACTAATTCCAATTAAAGAATTTTTCTTATAGCTTATAGAGTCGTATGGACATAATTTTTCAGCTCGTCTTTGTCCCGTTTTAAAAAAGTTATATATAAAGTTTGGCAATTTAATATCCAGATTGAAGCTGCAACAGAAGAATTACGTGAAATTAAACCAAAAAAGAAAAGCAGCAGGAAACAATTCATGATTTTACCAAAATTATAGAATGTGTGAAAACCGTGTACAGTAATAACATCTTAAGTGCGTTTGGATAGTTTAAACGTTCTAAAGATGGACATGAATATTTTCAAAATGACGCTCATAATGCAGATTCGGTTGCAAAAGTTTGAGAAAATGTAGCAAAAAGATTGCCGAATGACCCTTCGTATGATGGCAGACGAGCATCAATAGTGCAAAGTGTTCGTTCCGCACAGTCTTGGGTATCAGAAAAAATAGGAAAAACTTTGCTTAATCGCATTGCCACTGATCATGTGTCATATGTGTATCAGTAGCATTCAAAGCATGCAGTGGGTTATACAACCCTCACCAAAACTAAGGAACCTTCCTTTGCAAAAATTCAGAATCGAAACCATGCTGATTGGGGTGGTTGGTTCTTGTTGCATGTTACAAGGATACAATGCACCTGCCCATTCTAAACTAATTGTGGACAGCATTGTTAAGATCATTCACCCATTCTATTAACCAGACGTGGCACTGGTGAAAACTGTTCTCAAAGGAAATCGATTTCAGACCATAGCAAATGATAATGCAGCTAACGTCTTTATCGACTGTTTTCAAAAACTTAAATTGTATTTGTATATTGTAGTAAAGTTCAATATCACTTTCGATGTGTCCGGATGGAAGTATAGCTTTCTATTTTCAAATAATGCATTGTATGTACACCTTAAAAAAATTATCTGCGCGCTCTTGTGATTTCAGTGACACAGTTATCTACAGTCGTGCTTTCCCATCAGAAATGTGAAAAGCTGAGCTTCCTTTGATTTTGTTCTTGTTGCTAGACTGTTGCAACAAATAAATGCTTGTAAAATATAACAAATAAGTGCAAAAGAAATGATATAAATTAAAGGAGTAGTTTTGCAGAGGTCCTAACAAAATTACCCTGTGTAGTGAGGATATTTAAAAAATACAGTCTATTCCCGTTAAATGGGCCACCGATTAATCGGGACAGCTGCTTACTTGGGCCAAATCTTAAAGAACAGAAACCAAATAAAGGAAATATCAGCTTATTTGGGACACCAGTCCCTTTAATCGGGACAGTATATTTAATATGAAATTATGTAATACAGTGGCAAAACTTTAAAATCACAAGAAAGAAAATTGTAAACTGTTTAATAGATATGGATTCTTTACGAAATGCACACCGCGCGGTACCTACTTGGACGGGTGACCGAAATCTTGGCTCTAACGCTGCAACCCGCGGTGCCTCAGAGAGAACCTAAAACCGTCGGTACCCCTGGGTTAGCGCGCCACGTCACTAACTACCTCAAACAGGGTTAAAGTGGCAGCAGGGTGCGGAACCGTGTATTCGGATATCCCCGCAACATTTCCCATTCCCAATTTATTTATTTTAATATCACGGAAAACGTGTTTTCTAGCATACAAAAGCCGGAGCGACGACGGGGATTTACACGTAGACACTGCTAGGCCTGGTGGCCCGCGGTGGAGTTAACGTATATTCAGTAACAGCTACATCAAATTACGCCGCTGCGCGTACGTGACGTATACTACTATGGTAGACTAACTTTACTTCAATTTTATTTAAAAATTTATAACCCTTTGCTCTTATTGCCAAGATGGCAAGAAATTACACGACACATTCAAGTAAAATATTTTTACTGGAAACAATTAAATGCCAACCACTTAACAATAGTTATCGGCGGCGCGCTGCATATTAATTTACTGTTATTTATATTTTTGTTCAAGAATTTACTAAAGTCTAAGAATAACACTCATTCGTTAATTTTGTATGGAAGTTCGCATGTTGCATATTTGGGGCAGTTGGTTACTTGGGCCAAAAGTCATCATAATCATAATTAATAGTTATAACAAAAAATAATACTTAAAAAAAGTTTGCGATGGCCGGGAATGGAACCCGGATCAACTGCTTAGAAGGCAGCTATGCAGACCATTACACCACTTTGCCGCTGATGTATTTTTGTTGTACAAAGGAAGTACAATGTTCACGGACCTTACAGAAACACCACCCTGTCGATTTTTGTATTTAACAAATAAGTCATCATTTGCGTCCTATATACAGGGTGAACACAAAACAACCACAGTGACGTTAGCTTCTATTTTTTAGTTGTGGGTATAGTTGGTTGGCTACACAATAGGCGTAATTGACGCGTTCTTTTTAAAAGTATACATAGGCAATGTATACTGAAAAGAAAAATTCCCTGTATTGAAGGTTTATATTAATTTGTAATATAATTAATATGCCTGGAACAAATAATGTTTCACAGATCATTTTGAAAATGAATTTTTAATGAACTGTTACAAAATTGACTGTTTGCTGTCATAAAAACCACATTTGTGATATCGTAATATTGATAAAATAATCAACTGTCCCTTTCATAAAGGATGGCAATACAGTACTACCTTCGATTATATTATGAGCCTATGTTTCACAAAAAAAAAGGGGGCGAAAATAGACAAATTAAGGATATTACTCGTTATAATTATTATTGTAAAAAATAGCTAAAGATATGCCACAGTGATCTTTACATTTGTATGATAATTTAATTGCAAGCTGTTAGTCTTAGTATTAAACGATAATTAGGTGCATTTAAAATAATTATTAATTTTTAGTTAGTAGAAAATGGTAATATTTATGGTTAATTAATACAAGGGTAATTGAACGTTCAAACCGAAGCTCGCCGGCCCTGGCTTACGGCATTTAATTTCTTAAAACAAATCTATGCAGCCAGTGGCGTCTGAGTTTACAAAAAAATACAATTTATGATTACTCTTTACAGTTAACAGAAAAAGAAAATGGCAATTGGCGACTAAAGGTGGCTTTCTGTCGCATCAAAGAAAATTCAACACTTGAAATTTGAAAATGAAATTCGGAAAAAGTTTTCACAACACCAAAAGCAATATCTCCTACCTTACTGTTGTTCGGTAGGAAGGTAGGAAGTAGAGAGAGAGGCAGGCACAATTTGGGGTGTTCTTGTGTTCTTAAGATGTAGGAAATCCATAGGCGCGTCCCTGAAGACTGGATCGAATGGAGTCAACGTTAAAAGCCAAGACTTCAATGCGTTTATCGCAACAGCGGCACGACCAGAGGGACAGGAAATAGGCTCGATATTAATTCGCCAAAACAAATTCACAATGAATTGCCTTCCAAGGGTTAAAATTCCAGCGTGTTTCTTTAATCCGACACTTGTCGATGGTTCTGTTCACCCCACGGCGAAAACAGCGATACGAAATTCACGCAATGGACACTCATCGAAAACCCAAACCGCCTATGCAATACTTGATTACGGCGCTTATCGCAAGCAACCGCGACGAAGAAGATGTTAAATTCGACTGAAGAGAAAAACGACCGAAAGTATCCAGCAGCTGAAATATTTTATCATATTGCGAAATATGGTGCAAGAATTCTAGAACAATGTAACACGTAGGACTCCAAGGGCAAGAAATTTTCAGATCAAGCGCGTAGACAAAATATTAATCGGCTATTCTCCATGATAACAGCAAAAGGTTCACAAAACTGTATTTGGGAAATAACAATATAGTGATCGACTACACAGCGGCAATTAAAATATGACTTTAATTCAGATGAAGTAGCAAAATCAAACAAACATAACAACTTATTAATATTAGTGTTAAGAACCACTTTGGAAAAATAGAAACTCTAAATAGAGTTCATAATTAGGCAGCTTTTTATCGTTATGGGAAAAACATATCCCTATCATTTTCAAAATCCTAATAAGCTTAGAATTTCGTACTCTGTGTTAATGTTCTATTTACAACCATCAAGGATACTATTGAACTCTTCCATAACAGACCAGATTACCGCCGTTTACCTTATTTTTGACATTCACACTACCGTCCTCCACCCGGGACCGCTTTCGCATTACTTTAGGTGGTGCGGGCGTCCCTTACACACTAATCACTCATATGCACCCTAAACTTAACTAAGTCAAATATGGTCTCTCAGCGGGGTGTGACCCGGCGGCCGATTTAGCCGCATTTCACTGTGACCTCGACTAACAGCACTTGTTCGCACTGCCCCATCGAGGTCCCTTTACGGATTTTTACCTGTAATATATTTGAACTTATTTTAAAATTATTTTGAAGTTGTGGCGACATATTCCAAAAAATTTTCAATTTAATTTAACCACCAGATTAAAATGACAGAACCAAACTGCCACAATTTGTTATAAATACAGTCATTTGTAAAAAAAATTATTGAGAAAAACCATAAACAGTGTGTTGCAGTTATATGGTTTAGTTCGATTAAAGCATCAAGCTTTAACATACTGATAATAATCTTCAGTTTACTTAAATAAGGAAACAAAATGAATAAACAAATTTAAAATACAAAGCTTATTTGAAAATTAAGGGCCCATCGGCGGTGAAACAAAAATGAGAAAAATTCTTTATCCTTAAATCTTAGATACAGTCCAAAACTATTTCTCTACATAATCACTATTCAAATTTAAACACTTATAATATGGTGGTACAGGAGTTTTTGAATGCCTTCGTCATAGAAGGTTGCCGCTTGTGACGATAACGAATTTTGTATCGTCGTTTCTAGGGCCGCCCTCACTGTGGGGGTTTTAAAAAAATTGTTAAGATGGAGGAAGAGGTCATAGTCAATCGGTGCTAAGACGGGTCTATATGAGGGATTGTTAAGAATTTCGCAATTGAATTGATCAGTGAGTTTCACAGCACGAGCAGCTGCGTGCGGTCAGACGTCGTCGTACATAAGCACAACTCCAGTAGTCGCCAATTCTCGCCTTTTGGTCTTAATCGCCCTTCCCAACCTTCTTCAGTCTCACCATACACTAATTATTTCATGCCCCATAAAACACTAACCAGAAGCTTTCGGTTCTCGAACGTTAGCTTGAACTGTTTGTCTTTAGGAAACTCGAATGCTTCTACTGCATTGATTGTTACTTAAATTTAATATTTGTGTACGAAATCCAAGTCTTGTCGCCAGTCACAATGTGATTCAAGTACTCATCGCCATCCGTTTCGTAACATAGCAGCAAAGTCAATGCAAGGGCTATTCGCTGGTTTTTGTGAACAACTGTCAACATCTTTGGCTCCCACCTCTCAGTTTGTGGTATTGTAGCTTATTTGTGATAATTTCTTGAAGGCCATTTCCGAAATCGTGAAACGCGGATTGTCACGAATTCTTTTGTTAACTTTTTCTACAGAATGTCTCTCGCTTCATTTCTCATGGTGCATGTTTGTTCGGCCATCGTTGAAATTCCTACATCAGTATCTGACGTTGTCTTTACTCATGATGCCTCGACCATAAATTTGGTGTGTTCCAGAGCAAATTTCGGCAAGATTTACGTTTTCTTTGTAGATAAACCGAATCACAGCGAGCACTTCACACATTGAAGAATTTCCAATCGTAGTGTTTACTTTAGCGTTTTATTACACAACTGACAGAGCAACAGTGAAATGAAGTGTGGCTAGCTCATCAACTACTAAAGCACCTCCATAATGCACTAAATTGATGACGCCCATCATTCGGCAGGAATATTTAAGCGGCCTTTAGTTTCCGAATAAGCCTCGTAAAACGGTGGTTTTCTAATAATTTTAGGATTTGTCTGTGTATATATTTACTGCTTTCATGTGACTCAACTTTTCTGTAATACTCTCTATTCGTATGTATATATCTGTGTGTACAGTTTTCAGTTCAAATAAGAAAATTAGATGCGGAACAAATTTAACAAAACAATCTCTATGGAGCAAACGTTGTCCTGTACCAGAAAATTATAAACATTTACATGATTAATTAGCAGTTACACGAATTAAGTATAGTATTTATTTCATAAGCTACGATTAATTTGCTATTTCAGAAAGCATTGGAAATATAATAGAAAAGCATCTACAGAGAAACTATTCATTTGTTAATATATTTAAACACAATAATTTAAATTATGGAACTTAACATTTATAATAAACATGATTTATTATTATAATATTTTTGGTAATGAAGAATTGTTAAATATTGACTTTATATAAGGTTTAATGCTGATTTAATAACTGAGCAGAAAATGCGTCATTACAAAAATGTTAGATTTTTAATTATACTAGGCGTGCGTGCAGCCACTCAAATAAAATCAGTAACTCCACTTCTACGAAATATTTGGTAGCATATAGCAAACCAATCTTGAGACGCGCAGCGCACAGCTTGAGTTGGTTATCTTAAAGTTTCTCTCCTGAATTTATACAATACAGGTTAACCAACAAAACTTCCGTAGAAGATTATTTACCACCGACAATTAATAATATTTCGTTTCTTTCATTTCAGGCGGTGTAGCCAACGATGACCAATCTCCACCGTTGTCACCTCGAGAAACCCACAACAATACGCAGTCATCGGACTCGATCCGTTCACCTCGTCCATCCTCTCCGTTAGAAAACCACAGATCGCCCCGAAGCAGCCCTCACCACCCGAACGTGATATCGTCAACCCACCCAGCTTTCTTAGATCAAACATACCTGAACATCAACCGCGCGAAAAGCCCATACAGAGAAAACGAGAACATGACAATAGACGAAGAGATCGACGAAGAGGAGAGCGACTACGACAACGACAAAGACAAGAAAATGCAAAACTCTAGCAGTCTAAGTCCGGGCAACTCCTTGGCAAACAAACGCAAAAAGAAAACGCGCACTGTGTTTTCGCGGTCCCAAGTTTTCCAGCTGGAGTCGACGTTTGACATGAAGAGGTATTTGTCCTCGTCGGAAAGAGCTGGGCTCGCCGCGAGTCTACACCTAACGGAAACGCAAGTGAAAATATGGTTTCAGAACCGAAGGAACAAGTGGAAAAGACAGTTGGCCGCGGAATTGGAGGCGGCGAACATGGCCCACGCGGCCCAACGACTCGTGCGCGTCCCAATTCTGTACCATGAATCCGCGAACTCCTCCATAAGGCACCCTTTCGAGCAGAATCACGCGTTGGCTCTGCACCATCCCTTGGAAGCAGCCAGGGATGGAGCAGGGTCCGCGACAAATCCCGTGGTTAGTTCCGCGACTGGTTATCCGAGCTCCTTGTACTATCACCATCAAGCTGCCGTCGCTGCAGCGGCTGTCCATAGTCTACCTTCTAGTCCAGTTAGTCGTCCCCCTATGTCAGGGTTGGTATGAGATCAATAATGGCAACAAAATGTATTCGTACTCTTTTAAGACTTCAGGGCAAAGGGGGTTGGTTTACTGTAAGATATTCAGGGGTTTCTTTTAGGAAACAGTGTCGGCGATAAAGTTGTGAAACACAGCTACTTAGTGCAATCAATATTTTTTTAGACAAAGCGTGTGATAGAAACTTGTACCCGAGTTCCTATTTTTGAAGAAAGTTCGGCAAAGTACAGTCATTTGAAGAATATAAAAAATGGGACATTGAGGAACCAGTGAGTGCGACAAAAAAGGGATAGGGACATAATTAGTGGAAAAAGGAATGCAAATAATAAAATTTAAATACACTTATCGATACTTTCAGGTTTATTAGCAAGTTTCTTTAAAAGATAATTTAGAATATTTAAATGTGTTGAAAGTGTTCATTAATTTATTTAAATTTAGTTTTTGCATTTCTTGACTTACTTATACATTTTCCTGTCTTTTCTTAATCACACTTACTACTTTCTCTTGTGTAATATTCTGAAGAGCGTCAGTTATATACAGATTATATAGGCAACCATAATACCGTACTAAAGCTACACAAAATTAACGACAACGACAAACGACGGATAGGGAAATAATGACAAACTGGGTATCTAATAATTGCGACAAGAAAGAAACACAGTAAAATTTAAATATATTCATAAATGATTTCTGAACAACATTTTTAAATGTAAAAATCTTCATGGATTAATATAAACTTTACTATCTTTCTTCCTTCTCGGTTGTATCTCGTGAATATATTTTCTTTGTTGCACTTAGTAGTACCATGTTCTTTCATTTTCACAATCCTTAGTTCAGTATATCAACAACATTTTCGATAAAGAAAGAAAAACGAAACGTATTTCGCTACTTAACAATTCTTTAAGAGGTATCAAAGTATAGATCATATGCAGGTCTACATATCACTATATTCGAATTTTTCCCCATGTATAAAAAAATATCAATATTCCATTTAAATAAAGAATAATGTTTAAAACCCCCAATGGATATATTTATAAAAATGTACATTACACTTACTATTCCTATTTTTATATTAATATATCCTTCCAATGCATAATAAATAGAAATTTGTAAACCAGTAGAGCCTAAAATTTTGAAGTAACCATTCACAACTGACGTCTAACCTAACTCGAATCCCTGCAAACTCTTCTTTTGTTTCCATTTAAAAACATGATTTTATTCTTTATGTAGATTGAATTTAGTGTTTTTTAACATGGAACAATAACTGCATTGTAGTGATAACTAGACCCTCTCTTAATGCGTATGCATATGCAAGTTTATTCAATATCCATATATTTTGAAAGAATTTGTATAGAATCCATCAAATCAAACAATTCGAAGCTCGAGTTATAAATTCTGAATTTAAAACTAAATATTTTAAATTCTAAATTTAAAATAACCAACGCAACTAAAATGTGAATTAATAACTAATAAATATCAGTAATCAATATTATAAATGATACTTCGTATGTAAAGACCCGTGTTGTTATCCCAAGTTTTGTTCAACATACTGTATATAATCTACTTTCATTGCTATGGCAAGATATGCCATTAAAATGCGCTACAGAGATAGGAAACTAGAAAACAAGATAGAAAAAATATGGGACTTCTTAAACAAAATTTACAAAGTAAACGTTTAGATAATTATTTTTCTTCTTATACTAATTATTTGTCTAGTTGGCCCAATCAGAAAAATCTCTAAATATATGTTGCTTCGTCAAACAAATACCTACTTACTATACGGTAGGTAATTGAGATCAGCCGAATTTCTTTTTAATACGAATAAAAATATAAAATTCAGGTGTTAAAGTAATCCGAAGCTCTTCGAAACGCCATTCCGGTAAAATATTTGGAAACAGAACTCAGTTCCGGTTTAAAATCACCAGGCAACAAAGAAAAATAATAGTTTATTCTTCGTAAACAATCTATGACTAAGGAAAGTGAACCCAAGAAGAACACAAAATAATTTCTGACTGAAATCTGTGCTCCTTACATTCCTGTCCGACAATAGATAGCGTGCGGTGGGAGGTAGAAGTACGGTCAAAACCAACCCGTTGCACACACCAACAAGCTTGTCGTGTTTCGCTCATCCCTGGCGCCGGCACTGTTTGGGTAAAATTCAACTTTCTTTTGTTTTCCTTTTAAAGACAATTGAAGCACGAATGCATAGTAGCTCTTGATCTCGAACCCAGAGTAATGTTAGCAAAGTTGATGCATTTTGGTTTTTAAAATTATGAATTTTTAAAAGTGATAAATGAAAACGATAATTAAAAATAAAATGCGTCAATTTGACAACAATTACGTCGCTACCTTTTAAATATTAGGGTGTAATTTTTCCCATATAAAATGTAACACAAAGGACAAAAGTTTTGCAGAATGAAATTTCAACAAGTACTAAATGCAATAAATACACAGGAATGTTATGTTTTTCTGAGGTCCCAGATATTCAGAATTTAACACTTATCTAACAAATGATAAAATATACAGGGTGTTTCTTTTACATTCGTTGCTATATACAGCAACTTCCGTACACTCTTCCTAAAGGTGTAGCAGGAGTTGTTCCTTTCTACATATCAAAACATGTACAAATCAGAACTTAAAACGTAAAATAAAAACTTACATAAGAACAATTCGAGTAAATAATCGTTCGTTACTGAGTTACAGTTCCCTAAATCAGACTAATTTAGTTGTTTTCTTGTCGATAAGTTTCGCTAGAACTGCATTACGATTCTGTACACAGACCTAAATTAACTATGCGATTATGGAAATCAACAATGGATTACACAAGCGAAGAAAATGGTCAAATAATCGATGAGTTGCACATGTAGGAGTGAACTTGAGAAATCGAATAATCTATTAATCGATAATCGATTAAGAAACTTTAATGAATAGAAAAATTAAATCCTCAATATTATGAATAATTGTTTTATATTATCAATAATTTTTTGGATTTAATTAAAACTAATTTTTCCTGAAAATATAATTTTTTTAATTTTCATTGTCTTTCATACGTGATTAATTGACGGAAGAACGAAGCATTGAAATAACACAAAATTATTAAAGAATGTTGAAACTTACTTATTAAATGATTAATATCCTTTTAATAAAATGATCGATAATTGTAAAGTATAATAATTGGGAATCCTGTATCAGAGTTTTTAGATCACGCTAGCAACAACCACCGTAGTAGTAGCCGAGACCGACAGCTTTAACGTGCCCTTCGAAGCACAGCCGGTAGCTGTTGTTATATCACTAGGCCAGTATCCATTCTAGCAGTGACCCGAGCCTACGTTGCTTAACTTTGGTGTCCATTTGACCGGCACTAGGAAGGTGTAACTATGCGACCTGCATAATTATAATGCTATTAAAACTAACCCGTGTAATGTAAAGAATGAGTAGACTAATTCTACTTCAGAAGGGCGTAACTCGGTAACGAATCAAATCTATTTAACAAGAAACACCCGATATAATAATTAATTACAACTAAACTTGAAACTGATCCTCTTCTTCTTAAAGTGTTGTATCTCATTAGAGACGTAGCCATATTTTCTCCTATGTCTGTATTAAACGTGTTCAATTGACACAGACGTAGAGGACCTACAACTGATCATGGTCTTTCAACTACAGAAAATGTAACCTTTATTCGCTAGAGAATAATACCGAAAATATAGAAAATTAAAATATATAGGAGTGGGTCTGTTTTCCGCTCTACCCTGTATTCTTCAAAACTTTTGTCTTTTCTTTACATCGGCTTAAAGCTACGTAGAAACGTATATTTTGTACATACATAAATAAATAACTGTAGCTGTATATTCTCTCATATAATTTCCTGTATCTAATCATGTAAATATAAATGTAAAAATTTGTAAACTACCAGTTACCTATGTACCAAAAATTGTCATTTAACACCATTGTGTAAATGTGTAGCAAACAGGTAAATATTGTTGTTACTGTGAATAAATGGAATATAAAACAGCTTATAATGTCCGTTTCATTGTCGAATTCGCCACAAAGGCCAAATATTGTGCCTAATTGATTTTATCTCGCGCTTATCAAATCTTCAACTGATCGACGATCGCTTTTAATGCGAGTTTAACTTTAATCACGGCCCTTTGGAACATCTGGTACCTTCCGAATACAATGCGAAACTGAAAGGATGGGCGTTTTGAACCAGTCTGCATCATTTTAATAGGGGTTGAGTCGAATTACATACGCAACCCTCCTGTGAGGCTCCCGTTTTTCGAGCCACGGCGAATGGCGCCATCTTTGTCTAAAAAATCGTTTTCGTAACGCGAACCGGCGCTCTAGACTGCGACTAACGTGGAAATGCTCACGTATAAAACGAACAGCGAAAAAGTTGCAAACAAGCGTATAACTAAAACACTCCATATAAGTGATTGACTTGCACAAAGCTTAACTTTGTTCAACTGTATCAATCAAATTCTTTAGCTACACATTCAAAAACTTTGCTTCGACTTTTTATTGGCACGGTTGGACTTAGACGAAAACCAACCATCGATCAATAAGTTCTTTATTTTTTTATGTTATAAATTGTTATAAATGGAGAAGATAATCGAGACACGCGGAAGTGGCATATTGATTCGTCTCATTTAAATAATAAAAAATAAATTTTAGTTAGAAATTGCATGCAATCTCTTAATTAATGACTTTAAAGTCCTTAATAAAGCATTCATATAATACTCTCAACAAGAATATCCTGAATTTTGCATGGCGCGACATGACCTATGCATGTCTAACATACGTACGAGGTGTGTTCAATTGAAACCCATCTTTGCTCTATAAAAAATTTATTCAACAATTTAATTACAAACAATTACCGTCACCTATTCCATTGTTTTACTAACCGACGTATACCCTGCTCCTAGAATTCTTGTGGCTGCTGATTGAAAAAGTCTTCCACAGCTATCTGTACTTCTGTGTCAAACTCCAAATGCCGGTCTTTTAACGCCCTTTTCAACGGTCCAAAAATATGGAAATCGCAAGGCGATGGATCTGGGCTATAGGGTGGATGCTTTAAAACCCTCCATTTCTTCCGTTGAAGATTTTCTTTTACCACATTAGCAACATGAGGCTTAGCATTACCGTGCAGCAAAATGACCCCTGGACGTTTCCGTCTTATTGCTTGATGAAGTTTGTTCATAGTTTCATTGTACAGATTTGCATTGCCATTGACTTCAGGTTCCTTAAACTCTATCAACAGTTAACATCACCTTGCCTGCAAAAGACTGTGCTTTAAACTTCTTCGGTGGTGGTGAACTTGAATGTTTCCACTGCATCGACGATAACTTACTTTATTGGATGGCTCGTAGTAATGGCACCAGGTTTCGTCATCAGCTGCTATTGACAGAAGAAAGTCATCACCATTTTGCTTATAGTATGTGAGGTGTCGCAGAGACAAGGAATCCATGGCGAACAAACTTTGCTGTAACTCAGATTACGAACAATACTATGGATAGATCTTACACCCGCACCAACAATGTCTGAAATTTCTCTAATTTAAATTCGACGATTTTCTCTAATAAGGCCTTCCACATATACCACATTGTTTTCTGTTAATGCAGTACACCGTGCACCTGGTCGCGGTTCATCCATGGTCCCCTCTTTTTCATTCTTAAATTTTCGCCACCGTTCCTTCAAATTTGGGTACGCAATACATGCATTTCCGTACACTGGATGGATTTTCAGCAACAAACGCCATTTCAAAATCGAAGTTTTAAAAGTCAGAATCAAATTCAAACGTCAGAAACTTATTAATGTGTTGCTTACAAGCTTTTTTACGGTTAAGTTGATCAAAGATGGGTTTCAGTTGAACAAGTCTCATATGTTCAATCAGTCTTTAAGTCCTGGGCGACTATTGATTATAAATCGCCTGTTTGTACTGACTTTATGCAATCTAACCTTAAATAAGCTTCATTCGAAACGACACCTTTCCGAATAGATTGACATTTATATTTAACATATGATAATATAGTGATAAATCATTAAAATGAATGATATTAAGGATATTGTACTCTAGGAACTTTTATTGAAATTATTATAGCAGATGGTGAAAATATTATCCTGCAGCATTTAAACATAAATTGATCGGGCGTCTCATGTTTTCGAAAACATCTATCATATCATATACCGACGAGCAAAAAAGTGGGCCACTTCAATATCATCAAATGTAATCTATTGAATTAGTTCGAAACTGTTTACAATTAATCAATATTTATGTAGCATCTGGCAATAAATTATTTAAGTGCAGAGATGTTCGTTCTGAGTGGTCTATTTGAATTCATGTTTATTCCTTTTATCAGTTCTTTGAGTTAATTTTGATTGTTGTATAATACAGTATAGTTGTTTTAAGTTTGGCGTTTATTAGTGCTACCAATCAATGCTACCAATCAGTCTTTGTAAAGTGGGCAACCGCACAAGAGGATTTTAAATTATTGCTATGGTTGAAGATGGACAAAATCAGCGTTATGTTGCGGCAACTTTGGCAATCAGGTCTTCCAGTTTTCAACGATTGTGGCAGCGGTATCAAGAGATGGGTTTACTTGGAAGAAGTCCACGATCGGGCCGAGAAAGAGCCACCTCATAGCGGGATGACCATTAAATTTTATTGTTTCATTCGTTTTAAGAAACTACAGTTAGGGTAAAAGTTGTCTGATGGAAGTACGTGGTATAAATATTAGCAAGTGGATGGTAAGAATCAGACTTCAAAAAGCCAATTTAAAGATTTACAAAAGGTCTAACCTTCTCAGAAATCATCGAGTGGGTAGGCTTCATTTTGCTCGTATCCACAACAATTGGACGGCGGAACAAAGGCGTACTTTTTACGAACGAGTCAAGATTTTGTTTATACGGTACAGATAGTCGAGTGTGGCGACGACCAGAGGAACATACAATTTCTCCCATCCCATCGCAGGGAGGGTCTTCGATAGTCTAGGTCGTATGTCCTACGAAGCTCGCAAGGAGCTAGTAACTTTACAAGCTCAGAAACCACAGCCAGTTACAGTTTCTGTAATTCAGTGAATATTTGACTTATGAAAATATTCGGAAATATTGGTCACATTTATTGTAACTTGTGCGTTTAAGCGTGATTTGCAAGAACCAGAAAATATATAAAACTATTATTCTTCAAAAGCGATGCTTTGTGTTAATGTTTCAGATCATTTACAATATAATTCTGTTAAAGCCACACTCGTGGACAAATTTCCCATAAGATACATTTTCTATTTTCTAAACTGCAAAAAATTGAAATACAAGAAAAAGAGCGACCAGTCAGAAGAATAACAACTATTTTCCTTAAAAAGAAAGAAAAACGATCAGAACAGTCAAACAATATACAGGGTGACTACTGTAGCTTGTAATAGGTAAGTAGGCTACACACATTCCATAGATATTTTAGTAAACTTGACGTTGCTTAAATAAATAACTCTCAAAGTAGTTACGTTGCATGTACTAAGAAACTATTTACTAATAAATAAGATGCAGTTTTGCAATAAGTACATTTACAATATTTATTTCGTTAAACAAAAAACAAACACAGAGAAAGCCAAAACAGCACAAAAATATGGTTACATAAAAATAAAATCAACAAGAAATTTAAATTAAATAAAAACAGAAAGCGAAACACTAAAATGACGTAATAAATGTTCAAACTGCCGTCCACCTTGCTGTTCACATAAGTCTATCCGCCGCAGATGAGAATTTCTAACAAGAATTAGCATGTGTGGGGTGATTAACCTGCGTGATTCAATCATTCTTTCACCTTTCCTGAGTTTGTACGAGAGTTTCGTAGACGTAGACTTTACCCCACAAAAAGAAATATAACGGAGTTAAGTCTAGAATACGTGAAGGCCAATAATTAGTTGCACCTCTTGCAATTAATCTGTTACGGCAAATTTCATCTTGGTAGTTTCTTACAATTCTATGGAGGTAGGCAGGTGGCCCGACATTTTTAAACCACATACGCTGTCTAACATAAAGAGGAATGTCTTCTAAAAGTTGAGAGAATTCATTTACATAAAATGTAAATACGCTTCCCCATTTAAAGTGCTCTCAAAGAAGTGTGGACCAACGATTAAGCTGTCAACGATACCACACCACACATTGACAATAACAGTTCATTGAAAATGTACTTGCCGAATCCAATGTGGGTTATCTTGTAAATAGAAATGTCAATTGTGTCTAGTTACACACCGATGGTTACTAAACGTCGCTTCGTCAGAAAATGGAATACTTCTTAAAAACAGTGGATCAGTAGTAAAGTAAGCATGAAACAGGTTTACTTTTAAAATGATAGATACTGAACTTTGGCTAAAGCCTACAGTTCTTGCAACTGCGCGTTGGATTATATGGGGATTACCAGTTACTTGTCCGATGACTGCCGCTTCAACTTCCACAGTTGTGACATGTCGTTGTCTCACCTTTGGCTTGAAAAACAATCCATAAAACCGCATATCTCTTTCCAAACGCCTAAAGACTTTATGTTATCCGGATATCTTTGTGTATATCGTCGTATGCTAAGCAGCCCTATGTATTCTCTCAAGCTCAATAAAAGAAATGTAAACTATGCATTTCATGCACCTGTGAGAGGTGTAGCCTAGCTACTTATTACAAGATAGAATGATTACACTGCATACGGTGTTCCATTAAAAAGGAGAAAGAACAGTCAGGTAAACGCAAAAAAAAACGTACAAAGTATTTCGTTGCAAAAACATGTTTAACTTATATATTTAGTTATCGTTTAAAGTAAGGGCAAATTGATTAGTTATGGCATAAATTGAAATTTTTCAAGGAATTATACATACAATTTAATTTGTCCTAATATGTCATGGATGAAGAACTTCTGCACTTGAACCGGCCTACCAGCTCAGCAGCTTCTGTGACATACACAGGATACAGAAAAGTACAGAGATGAAGTGATTGCAAACCTCCGGCTAGGAATGCATTAAAAGAAAAAGAAGAATATGTGTGACAATAACAAATACGATTTCTTTTTGCCGGCTGTCTCTGTTATGCTGTCTTTTTGTTCCTTTTCTTCCTATTATTAGGCTTTCAGTGTATTTACCATTGTTATTAGATTTTGAAGTTCCTTCCAAAGTGGATATCCAACTCTCTTTCCTTCTTTTGGGTGGTGTCCCCGGTTGTCGTTTTTCGCTTGGTTTTTGGTCTCTTGCAATTTTAATTAACCGATCGTGGTCCTCTCATGTTCATTCCACTCTTTTATGCGCTTTTTCATACATTTATGGATATCCCTATTTCGTATGGGCCTCTGATGTCATGATTCCGTATCCAGTCTATTTGTGATTTTCTGGTAATTAATCTAAGAATATTAATTTCCGCTGTTCTAGTTAATTATTTTGTTCTGTTTGTATTATATGTTTTCGTGATGCTTACTACCGACCTAGTTTTCCAAGTAATATCTCGTAACCCAAGTAGCACAGTAAACTTGGGCCAATATTGGTTCTCGTATATTGGGGATATCTCTAAATGTAACGTTTTTTTTATAGTGGTAATATATTGGCTAACAAGGTTGGGCCAATATATAAAATCTAGTTAGGTAAAATATCTGCAGAATGTATTGGTCCCTTATTGGTCGCTCTTGTTGGTTAGATATTGGCTGCCAAGGTATGACCAATATTATAATATCTAGTTAGGCAAAATATCTCCAAAGTTTATGGGCTTATTGTTGTTCGCTCTTGCTGATTATATATTGGCTGCCAAGGTATGACCAATATATAAAATCTAGTTAGGAAAAATACTTGCAAAGTTTATTGGCTTATTGTTGTTCACTATTGTTGATTATATATTGGCTACCAAGGTATGGCCAATATATAAAATCTAGTTAGGTAAAATATCTGCATAATTTATTGGTCTATTGTTGGTTACTTTTGTTGTTTATATATTCGCTATCAAGGTATGGCCCATATGTAAAATCTACTTAGGTAAAACAACTGAAAAATTTAGTGGTAGTTAGTTTGTTGGTCACCTTTTTTAGTAATATATTGGCAGCCAAAATATGTCCATATGTTATAAATATTTAAGAAATTGTGGCAAACTAAGTAGAAAACAATTTACCGCGAGTAGCATGCAAGACATAATGTCAAACTTAGTACGTAATAAATAATAATCATATAAAAAATAGCATTAAAAAGTGTGGTTCATTAATTTCAGTTTTTCAATATTAAGTCTGCATACGCTTAATTACTTCGTTGCTATGGTAACCAACATTAGTTTTTAATTAAGGGTATGTTTTCATGCCTAGATTCAGCAACTGCTGTTTCTTTTTCTGGTAGTTTTGTTAGGGTTACATATCAAAACTTTTGGTTGAAATATATATTGAAAAACATTAAATAGTAGGTACATAAAATCTTATACTACATTATTTTCATTCTATACTATCGCGGTTTTTCTCCTTTTGCGTCCTCCATCACGATCTTTCGCTGTGCACAAAAAGGCCTCCACCCTTTCCATAAATTGGGCATCGGTAATAGCTGGAACTGTTATGATAAATACATGAGCAGGCCATGGAGGTACCATCGCTGCACAGCATGCAAGTATAAGAGCATACTTTATTTATGCAGCTCTTTACTAGGTATTTATGTATTTATAAATTTGTAAAATGTTTGTCTTATTGGAGGTGGCATTGGAATCATTAGATTTGCAGTAACAACGTGAACGCATAACACGTGATAAGAGAGTGAACTCCAATAGGATAAATATCATAAATGAGAGGGTTGTTAGGGTAATAGATAAACAAGGGTGAAAAATAATTATTCAAGTTCTAATATTTGAATCAGGCGGAGGTGTGTTCGGGCTTCACCCAGAAAATCACACCCGATCAAGCAAATTATATTAAATCTACATACAACTATTCATATTTGGCGTTTAACGTTTTGGTCGATGTAATATTTGTTCAATTAAATGAAGTTATGGAATTGGCTGTTTTATTGAAGTGTATGAATATATTCTGAAGTATAGAAACATAAAGGAAGCCACGAAACCCTGAGATAAGAAGTTAAAGCCGAGGTATTATAGCAAGGTGAGAGATCATTGATTTATGAGTTGAAAACCACTAGTACAATTACCGAAGGGAGCTGTACATAGCAATATATATATATATATATATATTTATATATTGCTGTGGTATTTAACCTATAATTAATGTTAATATTATAAATAATAACTTAAACTATGTTAGTCATACAAAATAACTATGATAAAATGAGATTTTTTGCTTCGTAATGCTTTACGAATATTAAAAAGAATATTATTTTCATTATGGGAAGTTGATTGTGCCTGAAATTGTTGATAATTAGTTTCATTATAATGTAAGGAAGGCTATTTATAAGATTGTATCGACAAATATTGACAAATGTATACTTGATAAGATAAAAAGGTCTCGTATGATGTTCGGAAGTGCTTCGTACTGGCTTCATAAGTAATAAAAGTGTTTTACTGAGAAGACATTCCTTAGTGAGTGAAGTTGAGACATCGTAGTGTGATGTAGAAAGTTGTTTTGGTTGTTTTAGGGGTGTGAAGAAGCCCTGAAACTTAGAATTTATATTAGTATGAATTTATAGTTTGTAACAATGTATATAACTACATTTATTTATGTTTCATTTTGATATTATTGTTATAATTATTTTCTATTGTATATAAGCAAAGTTTAGAAGGAATTTTATTAATTAGTATGAAGTTGTTTATTAGTTTTTGATAAAATTGTAGTAGTAATATGATTTGAAGGTTATAATTCTTTTATTGGTGTTTATTACATGTTTTATAAGTGTAAAGGGTATTTAATTTATTTCAATATGTATATTAATAATTGTTATTGATGTTTATTGTAATTTTGAACTGTTTCTTTCGAATTTTGACAAAATTTAATAATTATAGCACATGTAAATTTTTTATCTTGAATTTAACTGTATTTGGTGTTAAAAATTGTGTAATTTTATCAGGATTGTAAATCTAATGTTTGTTTATTCAAATTTTTCTTAATAACTTCGTTATTAATCTTTTTGTAATATTATTAATCAGCTGTAAATTGAAGAGATAAGAATTTGTATTTTGATTGGTACATCTTGGGCTTTGGTCTGCGCTGAGGTCTCAAAATTAGCCAAATTTTGAATTTAGTCTGTTTTAGATGCTTCATGTGAAAGCACGTATTACTTGTTAGCTCTCAAACTTAAATTTTACCGGTCTTAAGAGCTATATTTCAAAGTTATGGGCGGTGCCCAAAGTTGTTTATAAATTCATTTAAGGTTATGTGATTGTAAAAGTTTATAATTATGGAAAAGTTCTTGTTGAAAGTGTTAATTTAATTATGCAAAGAGAATAATAAAAGTTTAGTTCTTCTACAATTAATAAAAGTGTTTAATTAATTTTAAAATAATGCAACTTACCTGAAGTGTCATAATCAACGGTTTTCATTTATAAATTTATGGAAAATAAGATATATAAGTATATTGAATGTAAAGTGCCCTTATTAATGCATTGAAAGGAGAAGGTTACTTACCAATTTTGGTAACTTAATATGTTTCACTGCAACCGTAATTGATTCTACAACAATCGAGATCATCAGTTCAATAAGCGAGGTCTTCGGTCGACAACGAGTGACGCTAATTTGGTTAGATTGGCGGGAGAATTTGTCAACGGTGCAATTCTGACAATTCAGATATACACAGGACTATATTATTTTGGAATATACACCCGAAGTCAACAGTTTCGGAGGAAACAAAGATAAGATAATTTAAATTTATTGTATATGTGTGGAATTTATTATTATGTTTTGTAACTGTCAATTAAGCGAGGCCACGAATTTAAGAACCCTGAGATATTTAAAATGTTTGTATGCTGTTAGTAATAATTCATTTTATGGGCGTAACCAACTTTATTAAGTTATTTGAGCTAGCCGAGGTAAAATTAAAATCACATTTATTTATGTAATAATTATTTATTTATAATAGATTATTAATAGCATCTTTTGATCGCAGTCAACGTGGTGCGATTATATTATATTATTTATTAGGAGTACACACACAGCAATATATACATATATACAGGGTGTCCTTTAAATACCTTAAAAGCGTCAAGTAGCACTCTTCTGTAAGAAATACAGTCCTCAAAAACACTAACACGAACTGCCTATAGTGCTTAGTTTCCTCACACGAGACACTTAAAGAATATTATACTTGGCAACGTTGACGATGTCTTTGCATTTATGGAGAATTTAATTAGTAGGCCGACATTACATGAAGCAAAATCGAGATGTCCAAAAATTACGTTTTTATCATTTAAATTTTTAAATTACATAATATTCATTTATCATTTTTAACCGCGTCTGGTAAAAAGAGGTAATTAATAAACTGAATGACAGTGATGTTGATTTAAAAATTAGACTGTTCATTATTACTCTTATCTGATATTTTTTAAATTGTTTGAATCATTCTGCCAATGCAAACTATTCTACTGGATTTTAAATAATAAAACCAAAATCATTATGCACAACCCTTTTTGTATTTTATTAATTTACAAATTGTTCAAAATTTCTGCCTCCAACTTCGTGGCATTTCATTGCCCTTGTAATAATGGATAATTGGACACGCCGCAGCATGTCTTCGTTTATGGTTGTCGCCGCCTCACCTATACGCTGTACCAAATCTTCGTAATTTTCAACAGGCGTCAAATATACCAAGTTTTTCAAATGACCCCACAAAAAGAAATCAAGTGGCGTCAAATCGGGACTTCGTGGAGGCCAGGCTACCCTACTTCCGCGACCTATCCATTTTCGTGGATAATTTTCGTGAAACCATTGCCTAACTCTAGCAGCGTAGTGACTTGGAGCTCCGTCTTGTTGCATCCACATATCCCGACGAACTTGCAAAGGAACATCTTCTAATAAAGGTGGAAGGTCGTTATTTAGAAATTTAAGTAGTTCTCAGCATTTAATCGGTTAGGTAGTACAAAAGGCCCAAGGAGTTTATTATCTACGATTCCTGCCCAAACATTCACTGAAAACCGAACTTGATAATTTCCGTGGTGCAGAGCATGAGGATTTTCATGTGCCCAGATATGTTGGTTGTGAGAGTTAAAGATGCCATTTCTCGTAAATGTCGCTTCGTCTGTCCACAGAATGTTGTTTACAAATCTTGCATTTCCTCTATGTTTTTCTAATAACCAATCGCAAAAGCTAACACGTTTCTCGTAATCTTCCTCTAATAAATGCTGCACTCTTACTTTATGGAACGGATAAAGTAGATCTTCCTTCAAGATGTTATAAACGGTGGTCTTGGAGGCACCAACAACTCTAGAAAGAGCACGCACGCTAGTACCCGGATCATCTGTTACAAGTTCCAGTACCTCCTCTTCTAAATTTCCGTTTCTAACATATCTTGGTCGGCCTCTATCAGCATTGGGAGCAGGACGGATATTTCCTGTTTCTCTAAGCCTTTGATTTGTAGCCCGAATTACCACATGGCTGGGATGTCTCCTATTCGGAAAACGCTCGGCGTAAATCCTAGCAGCTTGATTGCAGTTTCCGTGGCACTCCCCAAGAACCCAAATCATGTCAACGTACTCGTTTGTGTCGTACTCCATAGGAAATAAATGCAAATAACCCAATAACAAAACAGGAACCAAAGCAACAAAATGAATGAAAGCAACAAAGTGAATGAATACAGAAAAACGCAAATAAACTCACAACGAACCAGGAACTGAAGGAAAATGACAATGCAAACGTCCCGATAAGTAAATCAAAGATTTTGACAAATGTCGAAAAACAAATTTTCTACTTTTCATCACAATACTATGGCCTTGCACAGTTGTCAAATGTAGTATTTACGAAATTTATCGTTTTTAACAGTACTTCCAGAAGAGCAACTAGAGCGTCAACTCAATATTAATCTTTACATAATCAAGTGGCAGTCAGTCACTTATCGGCAGATACGTGCAACATTAAAGTTCTCGTTATTGTTTCCATGAAATTCTGTTTTAAAGATATGAACTTTAACACTCTCGTACAAGAAAACTAAGCTCCAAATACCTACTTTTTTTTGAAGATTTGTATTAAGCATTCATAAAGGAAAAATTCTACCTGAAGCTTTTAAGGCATTTAAAGGACATCCTTGACCTTGTACTAATATTGGCAGGAATCACGAGACAACTGCTAAAAAATATTTACATACGGAAAAACAACTTAGAAAATAAAGGGATAAAGGTAAACATTGAAAAGAGCGAAATAGGGCACATCACGAAAGATGAAAGAGAAACAAGAGTACCTACCAATTACAACAGAAGGAAAATAGTTGAAGTTTGTAGAAAAGTATGAATATTTAGGAGTGATAATAAAAAAGGATGGAAAATTTGTGGAAGAAATTAACACAGAATAAACAAAGAAAACAGGATATATTATTAATTAAACAAAACAGTGATAGGCAAAGAAGAATTAAGCACAAAAGCAAAGATGCACTAGTATAAAATAATATACCTCCCTACCAGTGGCAGTTTCTGAATAAGTGGGGACGGGTGCGCCCCCTCCCTGATTAATCTTTTCTTTTCTGTATTTAAATAATAATTAAAATGAACTAACTCTGTAAAAGACTATTTTGACATTCCGCGATTTTCACCGTAAAGTTCGCGATCGCCTTGTGCGGTTAAATCGATAGGCGCGAAGGTGGCATCTATTCGGCCCTCTCAATTCTCTGTATTCGGCAAACATCGCCTGACCGTACGTATACTATGATTATTGATTATTATTGAATATAGCGCTCATTTAGTGGGCCCAACAGATTCGCCCGCGCTCATAGTTTTCAATTCCAAAGTGCAATTATGTGACTAGTAAACAATGAATAGTGTTAATAACCTTTTAAAAATTGACTTTTCATGACTTTCCATTGAAGAAAAACTTCAAATTAAAACATTAGGCAGGCCCACGCCGAATTTAAATTTAACAAAAAAATGGAGAGAAAAGCACAGAACAGGTGTTACGCCTATCGTTTTTCTGCAGAGATTTATAAACTTATACTTATATTTTAGACAGAGCAGTTTCGTTTTCCTTGCTCAACAACTGTTTTAAACACAATGAGATACCAAAGGAATGGAAAAATGCCAATGTTATATTATTATTCAAAAAGGGAGAAAACACCAAACTCGAAAACTACTCTCCGATTAGCATACTATCACACTTATATAAGCTATTGACAAAAATTCCAATGAAAAGACTAACGAAAAAGTTAGATGATTACCAACCACATGACAAGCAGGATTTAGACAAAATAATTACGGTACTAGCAGTGTTGGGTAAGTTACTCTAAGAAAGTAACTAAGTAAGTTAATCAGTTACTCGGCAAAAAAGTAACTAAGTAAGTTACTAAGTTACAGAATTATAAAAGTAGCTTGAATAAGTTACTAAGTTACCATAAAGTAACTCGTTATTTTTTAAGTTACCTTTTTTTACGAGACGCTACTAATGTACATGCAATTACTACCAACTTAATATCAACAGAAACACACATTTATAAGCAATTGTTTATTAGCAAATATTCTACATGTGGGGGAAGAAACAGGCTTAGAGCTTAGAAGAGCTGGTTCAATGATGTTTTTGGGATTTTCCTAGGATTCTATTTGATTTTTCGTTATTATTGAAATAAAGAGACGGTGAATGTATTTTCGTCTAAATTAGACACCCCCAACTTGCGCACAGGCGTTACGAATGTACTTCCCAGTAATCCGCATACCTGCTCAGAGAGCTTCTAGTTGTTAAAGGATTAAAGATTACTGGAAAAAGCTGTCACCACCCAAATAGGATCCGTCAAATATTATTTATTACCGACTAAGTACAAGAAGGTATTCCTGTGTTCGGTATTAGCATTTGCATACTAAAGCATTCGAAATTTCAACTAATTCTTCAGCTTCAGGTATAATTTCTTAAATACTACGCGTTAAAAACCGAACATTTTAAAATATTTTACATTTGTAGCATGAAAATGTAACTTGTCATATTCAGTTACTAAAGTTACTAAATAATTGTAACGTGTTATAGTTACAATTACTGAAAACGCAAAAGTAATTAAGTTACTATTAAGTTACTGAAAAGTAACTAGTTACTAGTAACGAGTTACTTTTACTTAGTTACTACCCAACACTGGCGTACTAGTGATCACCTGTTCATAATGAAAATAGTAGGTAAATGAAAAATCCAACGAATACGGATTTCCCTTACACATGGGATTCATAGACTATGAAAAAGCGTTCGACAGCATAGCACAATGGGCTCTCTACAAAGCGTTGGCAAATAGCAAAGTAGACCAAAGATATATAGACTTGATAATGCAATAAAACAAAGAAACCACAGCTACATACATCCTGCATGTGAAAACAAAACCCGTCCCACTTAAAAAGAGGAGTTAGGCAAGGCGACTCACTCACACCGAAACTCTTTACGTTGGCACTTGAGGACATATTTAAAAGATTAAATTGGGAAGATAAAGGAATAAACGTAAATGGTGAATGATTGACTAATTTACGATATGCTGACGATATCGTTCTATTTGCACAAAACACGGATAACTTACAACAGATGCTTAATGACTTACACAGGGAATCCATTAAAGTAGGACTAAAGATGAACCTAACAAAAACCAAAATTATGCCCACAGGACAAGCAACGCGAATGACACTGGGAGTGGGAAAAACAGAAATAGAAAAAGTGGAACAATTTGTGACAAAGAATAGGACTGGGAAGAGCAAGCCAAAAAGAAGAAATAAAAGAAGAATAAGATTAGGCTGGATGGCATTCGGAAGATTAAGTTTGAATCTCAAAGACAAAAAAATTGCTCAACACCTCAAAACTAAACTGTTCGACCAGTGCGTGCTGCCAGTCATCACATAATGGGGCAGAGAATTGGACAACTACAAACGGCAATATAGAAATACAGAGAGTAGCTTAAACGGGGTTGGAGAGATCGATGGTGGGGATAACAAGGAGAGATAGAGTAAGAAATGACAAAATAAGTCATTATCAAAGTGACAGATGTAGGAGAAAGAATAGCTTCCCTCAAATGAAGATGAGCTGGGCATTTAGCCAGAAGTAATGTAACCTGATGGACCCGTAAAATAATAAACTGGAGATCATACAAGCACAAAAGAGGCAGAGGCCGTTCACCAATATCGCACAAAATCAAGAGCGATGGAAGGAATTGGGGAAGGAGAGATTGGATGTGAGGGCTTGGGCAGAAGAAGAAGTTTCTTTTAATTCCATGCTCTCTAAGAAGAGGTTAAAAAGCGCATTAGAAGTTATATACACAACATCCGAATTTAAAGAAATATCTGGTGTTATGAATATTTTAACATTTTTATTAAAAAATAATCTTGAAGAAACATTTATGGAAACACTGAGACTTCTAAATATTATTGTAACAACACCGTTTCCACATTAAAGCGTGTAAAAAGCTTTTTACAAAACACCATTCTTAACGATCGCTTAAATGCTTTGGCTACAATGTCTATCAGCAGCAATTTAGTTAATGAAATTGATAATTTTGAAGAAAAAGTTGCGGACAAATTTATTTCGATGAAAAATCGATCAGCAGTATTTCATTTTAAAAATTAAATGTGTTTGGGTGTGTTTTTGTTTTGCTAAATAATTACTGATTCGATGTCTATCTTATATTATTGTTTGAAAGCAATTTACAAGAATGGATTTTATAAACTTTTAATAGGTTTTTAAGAACTTCACGTTAATTTCAGGTGATTGAATATTTTTTCTTCAAAAGAAATAATTGGATATTAATTTTTGTCATCATCATCATCATCATCATCATCATCTGACATGGAGCTCTTACAAAAAAAAAAATAAAACTATTGCACTATTAAAGAGGAAAAGGAATGACGATTTCTTTGAGAATATGCTAGCCTTACAAATAATGGCATTAGAAGAAAATGTACAATTTTGTTTTATGAAGTACTGGATCACATTGTAATGGAAATGGAAGTAAGGTTTCAGGGCTAGGGTAAGTTACAATTCATGACTTTGCTGATACTAGGAAATCGGAAATTCGAACAATATGATTCGTGTTTTCCGTCTAAATATTGAAAGTGTAGGTCACTTTTATGGCAAAATATTTACAAAAAGTCAGCGTCTTAAAAACGAATTAAATCTTCTTTATGCCGATGAAAGTTACCGCAATCTACAGACTCAAAAATTACTAGAAAATCTCATTGAGAAGAAAGAAATTTTTACCGAAGCCTATAAATTGTTTTGCCTCATATTAACTGTTCCGTCGACAAGTGCATCAGTGGAAAGAAGTTTTTCTTGCCTTAAACGAATAAAAACGTACTTAAGAAATTCAAAAAGAACTCTTATTAGAATTAATAAAAAATCAACCATTTTACGAAGACATAATAAATAATTTTGCTGCATTAAAGGACAGAAGGATAGACTTGGTCTACAAAAACTAGGTAAGTTGACATTGAATTATATTTTTTCTATTTGTTATTATTAGGGTTATTATAATAGCACTTCACCTATTTTTCTACTCGCGAGCCGCCACTGACCTAAGAAGAGTACTGTGCAGACAAGAAAGGATAGAATATTAAACAGAAATATAAAAGACTAACTAGACAAACAACCAGCAAAATATAAAAAAAAAACATTAAAGTGGTATGGACACATCAATTGCATGGATAACAGCAGATACCCCAAGAAAGTCTATCAAATTAAAACAGAAGGAAGAAAAACCAGAGGTAGACCCCAAGTTCAACGAGAAGACAATATCAAGGAAACGGCTACGAATAGAAACAAGAACATCAAGGAAGTCAAGAGAATAGCAAGAGACCGCAACATCTACAGGAGATGGATAGAGGGATGGAAATGGGAACAGAGAAAGAAGGACAAGAAAAATAACTTAAGCCAGTTTAATCAAGAAAAATTATATTCCAAATGTTGCCTTTGCGATTCGTAACAAAATTTTGATATTTAGATTTTTTGTTGTACCCAATTCCATATGGTAAACATGGACACATATTCAGAGACATCTTATATCGGTGTCCATTTTTATTCGTGGTCATAAGAAAATACCTGAATTTTCTGAATATCTATTTGTTAATACGATTAAAACGTCAATTTTATAAACTGATACCCCAAATGACTACTTTCAAATATTAAAAAAAAAACTACAAAACTGTAATAAAAAATAACTTGCTCCCATATTAACAACAAAATCGTTATGTGGCTACAAGGAGAAATATCATTTGAGAATACAGTTTATCATTGTAACCATACCTTTTATAAGGCCAAAAGGAAGACTGTCTGGAACATCCGAATCTGATTTGGTAGTTGTAAATGTGTCAGGTAGATATGGCGATACTTGCTCCAACGTAAAACATTGTAAAGCATCAACAGCTGCAGAAACTATTTCTATATTTTCGTGTGTTACATACATCCACAGCTTAGTAACTATGTCTTCTAGCAGCTTTTCCGAATATTCGGACTGTCCAAAATATGAGACTTCTGCCATTAGACCGCAGAGACTGAAAACATGAGTTAAAAGTACTTTACAGTAATGTTTATTGCAACATTGTTATTTTACTTGAAATTTTGACAAAAATTTTTCTGGAATACAGCAAATATCTCATTATTTTCTAATTTAAAAAGTTTAGCTAGTATTTATTAATTATTTCCACAAGTTGAATAATTAATACGATGCTCAAAAAAGAGAGAAGTAAGAAACAATTAACAAACTAACTGTATTCATTTATTAAGGAATCAATTTCTTATAAGTAGTACCTTTTAATTACAGTGATTCGTGTTTCTGTACTAAATCGTGGCGCTAACTCATTCCAAGTGCTGCTAATATCGATCACACCTGCGTTACACAATGCCTTGATACCATCTATCGCAAAACTTGATGCCAAAGCTCCTTTTTCACCACTACATTTATTAAGAATCTCAGACAAATACCCTACTAATTCTCTTCCATGAACTTCAGGGCTGAAATTAAGTACATAAATATCAATTTTTAAAAATTCAATTGTAACATTATTATATCATAGGACCTAGTATTATACCAAATATGTATATGGAATGCCAACAACAATAGTTTCACTTCCCTCCCCTTTATTTATATTACTATAAAAAACATGAAATTGTGGGAACTTATAAGGAAGATTGGGCTGCAAAGGCAAAACACCTACGTGTGTACTAAAACATATCATAAAATACCTTCAATACATGCAAGTAACATACAATAAACTACAAGTTAAAGTATAAAACATGTAATACCATTACATAACATTGAGTAGTAATACTGAAAGTTTAAAATGTTTTAATGCAAAACAGTTTTGCATGGCATCCAAGGATCACAATTTACAAATATGAAAGCTGTGCATAGCATAATAAAGTGTTTTTGTGTTTTTCTGATCAATTTTGTAAAATGGTGATGAACAAAACCTATAACATAGAAGCAACAGTTCAGTCATTTTTTGATAAATGGCGTAAATACAAGTCGAAAGAAGGAGAAATGGTAGAGGTAATAAAGAGGCTATGGCAACGGACATCTGGACATATCTAGAAAGTTAAGCTTTTTCATGAATTGGTAAATGTGACCCTACAGCAAATGCATGTGCTTCTGAAAATGCATATTCTATTTCAACCTATTCAATGACTTCTTAATACCAGTTGTATGTAAAATGTTTTAGTCTGTATACTATAACTAATTTAGTATTTAAAAAAATATATAAAGTTGTGCAAAGCAAGTACGATATTATACATCCATTTTATTTTAAATATTCTAGTAAATATATAATTTTATGTCTATATTAAGGCGTTTTTGTAGTACAGGTATTTGACTGGAAATAATTATCCTATTATATTATTAAATTCTCTAAAAAATATGACTCCATTCATTTAATATCTAGAAATTATTAATTCGTAAACAATATGTTTCGAAACTTTAAAAATTTAAAAATTAAAAAATATTTTTTCTTAAATGAACAATAAACATATGACATGTAAATAAATACCATTTCTAAGATTATTATTTATAAAAAGTAAAAATGTATCAAAAATGCACTAACATTATACGTCAACAAAAAAAAATTAGAATGGTCCTTAAAATCAAAAATATTCTTTTCGTTTAGAATTAAGTGTTATAAGAGACTTATAGAAGTAAATATTTCATCGCTAGATTTTAATTCAAAAGACCACATCAACAGTTTCTGTTTCAGGAAAACGTCATCGAATTAAGAATTTTTGAAAATGTTTTAGTAAAGTTTTATGAGGCATATAAATACCCATACCAAAAATATTAAGTGTCATAGCGAGACCTGTTGTTTCAAACCTATACTTGTTTTCTAAATTCGAGCAGGTTAATGCTTGAGCTTAAAAATAGTCTTGCAAGCAATCAAAAAAACAAGCCAAACCATAAAGGGGACTCAATGATCAATAATTTTTACCTTTAATACCACCAAATACTTTAATATATTAATACAGGAAACTTCGCCGAAAATCTCGTGACACTGACTGCAGCGCTCCGTGCGGCTTAGTGGGCCACTAAGATTTGTATTTGGCAGCTGTCGAAAATATTTGTCGCACATTTAAAGCAAATGCCATTTACTTTATTATAGCAAAAACCTTATTTAATTAATAATATTTGATAATTATAATATTTTTCTTTACTTTGTAAGTTTAAATAAGTGGTTAAGTTTATAACATTTTGTAGGGTTAGATTTTTATTTATTAACATGAATTTAAAACAGTAATCTGTAAATTTATTATCCAAATTTACTGAAACTTGCCCACCGAACTGCTTAGATGACGCCACTATCACTGTCTCACATTTGTTAATGCTAAACTTATTCGCCTTCGCAAACGAAAGAGTCGCCTCCCCAAGCAGCAACTTTGAGAACTAACCGAGTAAGGAAAACTTTGTAGCGCACGTATAACCCTATGGTAATTCGTTGAGTTTATTTAATATTTTTGTGTTATTTATCCTTAATATTTTACACTGGAGGGTCTGTCCAAATCAAAAATGTTTTGTTGTTTATCACAGTTTGTACAATTGTACAATGTGTGTCGAATGTTTTAGCAGACATTTCACATCCGCCAGATGACAATTTAGAAGAAAAAATACTTTTACCATTAATAAAAATAAGGCAAAACTTTTCATTCCGAGCCTTAGCAGTGTTGTTTGATAAAAGTCAAAGCACCGTTAGGTAATATTTTCATTGGGCAATACCATTATTAAAAAAAAGCCTACACATGGTAATCTACTGGCCAACAAAAAAAGAATATTTAGCAAGTATGCCAAAATGTTTTCTAAAATATAAAAAAACTAGAGTTGTTCTCGACTGCACGGAAATAGCAGTGCAAAAATCCAAGTGTTTAAAGTGCCATATAAGAACTTATTCTTATTATAAAAGTAAACACACTATTAAATTTAGGCGTTACTCCTGCGGGGTCCGTTAATTACGTTAGTCCAGTATATGGCGGAAGAACATCTGACAAAGCCATTTTCAATAACGAAAATGTAATTGATCTTCTTCAGCCTTTTCACGAGGCAATTATGTTGGACAAAGGGTTTGCTATAGTAGAAGAATGTGAAAGTAAGGGCATCCAGCCTCCTTCTACTAAGGGTCGGTGTGTGCCTTGTAGGTACGTAAATACGTCGGTATATGACACAGACATATTAAAATTAACAAACTTTTCGCGTTGAAAAACACTCGATTACCCGTACAAACAGCGACAACTAAATGTTTCCTACAATGTTTTCCCTACTACGCGGCCATATTGCAATTAGTAGGAGCGCCCTCTATAGTCAGCTGCGAAGGCGAATATGAGTTTCCTGTATTAATATATTAAAGTATTTGATACCACAATCTAGCAAAAATAGTTGCACAATTCAAAAACTGACATTTTAGAGTAGCAACCTTAGTTATACTTGCAAATACTTTTTGCATCACCAAGTGTTACAGTAGGTGTGAATAAGAACAGGACCACTTTTCTCCTTTACTTTACATATTACAACACACAAATGAAATTTAGTATGGGAAGTATAAGTAAAGAGAACTGGAGAGCTGCATCAAACTCGTCTTAGGACTAAAGACTAAGAAGGAGGAATAAATATATGTATAAAATTAAGTTATAACTCCTTTGAGTTATTGCAGAAATACACTGTAATTTTCTTTAATTAAAATGGAACACCCTATATATTTTCTCGTACTTCATCGAGGATAAAAATCTGTGTATGGTAATGTAATCTAATAGTTTTTTTTTGCTGAGCCCAAATTATTGACATACTTTTTTGCTTTGAGTTTAGAATGCCAAAATATTGTTTCATTTGTCACAGTCCGGTCGAAATCAGAGAACTAGTCAGAGAAAAGAGAAGAGCAAGAAGAAGATGGCAGCAGACGAGAGACCCTGTGGATAAGGCTCACTTAAATAATAAAACGCAAAGACTAAGAAGAGAAATTCAAAAGCTTAAAGAGGAATCTATAAGCTCTTACTTACAAAATCTAACAGCAGCAGAAGAAACCGACTATAGCCTTTGGAAAGCAACCAGGAAAATCAAGAGACCTTTAAGCTCCATTCCACCTATCAGAAAAGACCGTGGGCAAGAGATAATAAACAAAAGGCTCAGTTATCTGCAGAACATCTAGCCGATACATTCACACCTTATCAAACACAAGTAGAGAAGATTCTAGATGATACCTATAACCAAAAAACAGAAAACATCACCCCTGTTACGCCAAAGGAAGTAGCCGAGGAGATTAGAACAAACTTAAATCCAAAAAAAGCACCAGGATTTGATTTGATCATCGGTGAAATTCTGAAACAACTGCCTAAAAAAGGTATAACCATGCTCACATACCTCTTCAACGCAGCAATTAGACTGAAGCATGTCCCAAACTGCTGGAAAGTAGCTGAAGTAATCATGCTGCCAAAACTATCATCATCGGATAACGGATATAATCGAACGTGCACTTGAAGAAAAACAAATATGTTCAGCAGTTTTCTTAGATGTGGCTCAAGCCTTCGATAAAGTGTGGCATGAAGACTTGATATGCAAATTGAACAAAATGCTTCCGAAACAGTATGTAGAGATATTGACTTCATACATCTCGGGCAGACTCTTTAGAGTCAAGCAGGTAGACGAATACTCTGACTTGAAGGAAATAAGAGCGGGCGTACCTCAAGGGAGTGTCCTTGGGCCAATCCTCTATTTACTATATACCAGCGATCTACCAGCTTTAGAAGACACGGATATAGCAACATTTGCAGACGACACTGCCCTTCTTGCAGCTGATCGAAATCAAGAAGAGTCCACCGCAAAACTTCAAAGAGCAAGTGAAGTAATAGTTAATTGGACCAGACAATGGAACATCAAGCTCAATGAACTTAAATCTACACATGTGAACTTTACGAATAAAAAACTAACTGCACCACTCCCCCTAGAGATTAATGGTAAAACTGTGCCCTACGAGACAAATGCAAAATACCTTGGTATGACGCTTGATACCAAACTTAAATGGAAAGTGCATTTGAAGAAAAAAACTGAACTTGGCCTAAAATACAATCAGCACTATTGGCTCCTTGGCAAGAATTCAAAATTGTCAGTACATAATAAAATACTGATCTACAATCAGACCCTGAAACCGGTGTGGCTCTATGGCATCCAGCTATGGGGCTGTGCCAGCGACACTAATATCAAATCTATCCAGACATTCCAGAATAAGGTGTTGCGGAACATAGTCAATGCTCCATGGTATTTTCGCAACACTGATCTTCACCGAGACCTTGGCATCCCAACTGTTAAAGAAGAGATTAAAAGGTTTGCTGGCAAGCACGAAGGCAGGCTCCACCTCCATGTAAATGCAGAAGCTCTCCAGCTGCTGGACAATCAACACTACGTCCGAAGACTGAAGAGAACCAAACCAGTGGATCTTGTGTAGTGTACTGTGTAAAAAGCAGAGCAGTGCATGAGTGAAGTGTATATAGTAGTTAAAAGAAACTGCAGGACATCAATGGATTAACTGTAGCTGATAAGCATTTAGTTTTAAGATGTATCAGAGTAAAATTAATGGTTAGTCTTTTAGACTAGTTTTAGTAGTTGAAATACCAATAGATGTTTATCAATAAAAAAAAATTGTCACAGTTTACAGCTCAATGTTACAGTTAAGGCTATACGTGAAATATGTACAAACAGTGAGTTATACACAGACTTATAATTTAATTTCTAATATGTAATAATATACATATGCGTTTAAAATACGAATATTATGGCTGTTTCGTGGGAAACTAAAAGTGATATAAAATTCCTAAAATCATTAAATAACTGAATGTTATGAGTATATTACTCAAATCAAATTTCACTTGTTTATTATTATAAAGGGGGAGAAAAGGGGGCAGTCCTATTTTCATTGACCTCTAAAAGGTCTACCTCTCTCAGTTTTCCATTTATTAGAAGTAGCTTTGTACAAATGTACATTCATCAATATTTTCAGATTTTCATTAGCAACAATGTTCATTAACAATTAAAAGCAATTAGATATTTGTCATAATATCCAGCCCAAATCTTTGTATTCTTAGTAAATGTTAAGTGAATTTAATATAATTCTCTCAAAATAGCTTTTCTACCTCAACATTTTCCAATTATGGCCCTATTTTTGCTGGGGTGTAGGTATAAATACCAAATTTCTTCTACTATTAGTATCTGTTATATTATTTAAACTCAATGACTCACCGTTTTAAACAAAGCTGTTTTAGAATATACGCTTTCGTTATGTGAAATTCCCATAGTTGTATTGCACTCTCTGTTTTTTCATAATCGGCAACCAGCACATTTTGCAGATATGGATAACATTTTCCATCTGTATCCCAAAGTTTAAAAAACAGCATAGCAACAAAAGATTTCAAGTTCAACATTCCTTGCCTCAGTAGTTCCATTGTATTTAAAATTAACGGCAAATTTTCCTTAAGAACCGCCATTTTTGGCAAGGCGTTTAGTAAATCAAGATGAATTTCAGGGTTCGTCGAATTTGAAAGTTCATATAGAATTAATGTGAGTAATTGAGTTGTAATTTCTTTGTATGAATTTGAAATTTTAAGTAACACTTTTATTATCATCCGAGTAATTTCGGTATCATGAAATTCATATAAAAGCAATGCAGCAAAGTAATTAAACATATTTTTTAACAAAAACGCAGGTAATTGATCCGCCCTGTTTAACCAATTCAAAATATTGGCAGGAGTTATGGATTCTGATAAAACACTTAACTCGACTGCTAAATGTACATGGTGATTTGTACTTTTTAAAAAATAGAACGTTCTATTTGAATATAGTTCTTCTGATTTAGTAGATACAAGTTTGTCGGTGTTTTCTATGTACAGTAGAATATCATTTGCTACTTGCAATGAATCTGCTATTAAAGTACATCCATAAGACAACCATTGGAGTATCGATATTTTTACTGCTTGGACAGCAAACTTATTTGATAAATTTAATGCAATAATCTGCTTACCTAGAATTGGAAAAACAATTATAAAACATGAAGGTTAAGGCTATGTAAAATCCCCTTTAGTGAGCAAATAGAATCTCTGGTTTTTCCTCAGAAAAAAGATGTAAACAACAAATGACTACTAATACACCATCTTTTTTTCTGAAAAAAAAAACAGTGATTCTATTTGCTCGCTAAACAGAGTACTACATAGCCTTAGCAACAGCTGCCAAACGAAAATAAAATATTATCTAATAATGAAAGATTTACTTAGTAAAATTGTATACTTACATAATTTAAGCAAACTGCACAAATAAACTGAGGGACACACAATGATACAGTTTGCTAATATTATCAACATACTACTGGTTACATTTTGTAGATGTTGATCCGATTTAATTGCATTGTGGATGCACAGTATAACACTTCGAGGATCATGTTCATGTTTGATTAATTCATAAACAAATGATGTTAGCCATAATAATAAAACTTCTTTAATATCATTCTTGTTGGATGACTGTTGTATAGACATCAAATCAGTTAACAAACCGCTTGCTCTTGCACATTGTCGTTTTGGTGACATCTAAAAAACAAATACATTGCAGAAAAATAAAGTTATAAACAATTAAATAATATATAGAAAAATGTTAAGAAAGTTGCTGTTAACAAAATTGGATGTAAGATGTTGAAAGATTGATAAAGTGTATTCAAGACATAGATAAATAGAAGTTCTGTTAAATAGGAAAAATTTTTCAGCACCTCAAAAATAACTGGTATTGGCATACAAATCTTTTTTTAAAATTCTCATTAATGATAAAAACAGAACATTTCAGTTCATGTACTTTTATGCGATTGACTGTTAACATTTATTAACACACATCCTGAGTTTCCTCAAATGAATGAGTCTGGTGTCTGGACTTTTGAAATATGAAAAAAATGTTAATATTTGGCTTTTCCAACAAGGCTCAATAGTTTTTAAAAACCGCAAATATAAATTATTTGCTATCAATTAATATTATTACTGCTTGCTACTGCTTGGAATATGTTCTTTGTAATATCCTACTACTAAAAAATCTCTTGTTTTCGGTGTTCTCCCATAAAACATGTAAAAACATTATAAATTTAATCGTTAGTTCAAATTAATATGGTAGTAACATGAAATCGAAATGAAGCAAAAGTACATCTAGCTGAAATCCCAAACTAAGAAAATACAGTTTTACTGACATTACCTTTGCAGAATTTTATAAATAAAATATTTCCTATTTAAAAATTAGTTTGCTTTAATTGAAGTTTGTTCACTTTTAATAAACGTTTTAAATTAAAAGAAAACTTATTCGCGTAGTACCAATTGACTGCAGTAATGAGGTGACGTAATTAGGACCTCTACAGATGAATGGTTATGGTGCCGGCATACTTAAATAAAAAGCCTTGATTTGTAACACATAATTTTGTTTTTTAACTGGCACGAAAACTGACCAAGCCATCATTGACCAGAACTCTTTTTCCTCTTACCTCTGCCTTAAGATTCAATGGGCTGATTTTCAAAAACAACAGTTTTATGGACAAAAAAATTATTATTTTTTTGTAACAGGTTAAAAAAAATTATTTAGTGCGACATTTTAATATAATTTTTTATAGTAAGCTGCGAATTAACAAAGCAAAACAAAACTTCCTCGGGATACCCCCTTTAGGGGGCTGTAACTTTTTAAAGAAGCTGTTTAGAGTGTTTAGACCATAAGTTTATTAAGAAAACCATAAGTAATTTTTTTAATTTTCTACCCCTGGATATAGTTTTGGGAACTTAATTTTGGGACACCCTGTACATCAAAACTGTTTTTACAGCAGACTGGGAAAAATGCAAATTAACAAGCGAAATCTTCAAAAATAAACCCAATGAACTTTCTCCTTTTGTGCTGATTGAGCAAGATCTAGGATGCGGTTTTTCAGCATCTCTATGTATTTCACCCATTATTGGCTTATTGAACATCCCAACTATCAGTGACTTGTACCAAAATATATGTAATTAATTGCATGTTGGTAAAGCTATTCTCCTTTGTTTTTGAAGAATACCATTCGCAGAAATAAAGCCATTTAGGTTTTTAAAATACAGGCTATTTGTTTTGAATACAATTTAAAATAACCTGTGTTTTGCTTCCCGGTACAAATAATTGTTTGCTATCTTTCTCTGACAATTTATAGTCAAATCATCGTTTTGCTTTTTTTTATAAATTATTTTATATAAATTATTATATTATTTTATACTTTTGAAATCAAAACTCAAAATATCGGCCTCAATTTGCTGCGGTATTTACATGCCTCATAAATCTTTACTAACACACTTTCAATGATCCCTAAATTTATTATTTCTAAACATTGTATTTTAGACAAAAGGAATATTTTTGTTTTTAAGGAATGTTTTTACAGAACTTCACAACTTCATACTATTATCCGATATATTTGTAAAATAATAATACGGCATATTTTGCTCACTTTTTAATTTCTTTTACAAATTTCAAAATAATTATACTGTACAGACTAAAATATTTTACTGAGAACTGATATTAGGAAGTCATTGAATAGGTTGAAATATCATTTGTATATTAATGGTTGACCTATTGCTTCAATATTACAGGTTCTGTTCATCACTATTCATAAAAACTGAGATGAAAATCACAAAAAAAGAAACTTTATTACGCTTTGTAAAGTTTTAATTTTTGTGAATTGTAATCCCCGACATGCCAAACAGGTATTTATACAAATTGAAAGCAGTGGCGGCGCGCCAACTGAAGTGGGTGAAGTGCTTCTTCACCTAAAACGTTCATTTAATTGCGGATATTTATTTAAATTACGTAACAAATTATTTATCCGCATTACACCTATTGAGTGTAATACACATACTCGTAGATACAATAAGCTTAGTGAAAACGAACACATTACATTTTTTCATTGACATTAGAAGAAAATGTAGATATTTGTTTTATGAAGTACTGGATCACATTGTAATGGAAATGGAAGTAAAGTTTCAAGGCTGTGATAAATTACAATTCATGTCTTTGGCTGATACTACGAAATCGGAAATTTGAACAATATGATTCGTGTTTTCCGTCTAAAGCATTTGAACATTTAGGTCACTTTTATGGCAAAATATTTACAAAAAGTCAGCGTCTTAAAAACGAATTAAATATTCTTTACGCCGATGAAAGTTACCGCAATCTACAAACCCAAGAATTACTAGAAAATCTCAATAAGAACAAAGAAATTTTTAACAAAGCCTACAAATTGTTTTGCCTCATATTAACTATTCCGTCGACAAGTGCATCAGTGGAAAGAAGTTTTTCTTGCCTTAAACGAATAAAAACGTACTTAAGAAATGCAGTACCTCAAGATAGGCTTTCTTCTTTGGCAAATATTTCGATTCAAAAAGAACTCTTATTAGAATTAATAAAAAATCAACCATTTTACCATTTTTACCATTTTACGAAGACATAATAAATAATTTTGCTGCATTAAAGGACAGAAGGATAGACTTGGTCTACAAAAACTAAGTAAGTTGATATTGAATTATATTTTTTCTATTTGTTATTATTAGGGTTATTATAATAGCACTTCGCCTATTTTTTTACCCGCGAGCCGCCACTGATTGAAAGACGTTTCGCTTCAAAAAATTTTGAATTTATTATTTTTTTTCTCTAAAGGTTTGGTATAGTTATTAGCTAAAATTTCACATTCCCTTAGTTATTAGAAGTTACATAGGGACCTCGATGGGGCAGTGCGAAGAAGCGCTATCAGTCGAGACGCCCGCATCCCCCTGAAGCAATGCAAAAGCGGTTCCGAGGGAGGTATGAATGTAAAAAAGTTAGAAATTATATAAGTGTAAAATCGATAAATATAACAATAATATTGAGTTTTAGAAGCAATTTTTATGTTAAAAAAATTTTCATTGGTTCTGTGTCATTGAGATCGCCTTCTTAATTGGAACAAATGTAATCTGTTGTCTATTGATACAAATCTAGAGATGTTGAATCTACCCTAATAATGTTAAAACTGCTGTAGAGTACCATTGATAACAGGTAAATTATTTGCAAGAAAGAAAATTGAAAAGTGAAATATTTCAGTTTGTACTGAAAAGTACCCAATTGCATTTGAGTGTGGAGTGTGGTGTAGTAATTAGCCCTTGAGATGCTGAACAATCTTCCTCATTTAATATAGTCTTACCACCTAGGGGATTCCCAAGGATTAGTCTTATATGGGACAGCCTGTATGAAGATGTATCAAATGAAAACTTGAAAACATTTGTAAATGGGGTTTAATATAAACATTAAATAACAACAAATTAATTTTTCTACATAGTTATCACAGTAGTTATCTCAACAAATCTCGCGTAACACCAGAAAAAATTCTTTTCAGTTGTTGCTTAATCCAGAATGCAGCTCATTATGCAGATTTCCTGCAGGGGATTTATTAAAATTGAAAAACGAGTTTTGATTGTTGAACATTATAAAAGCCAGTATTGTATCACATGACAATTTAACATAAAAAATTACCTTTTCAAGTTTTCATTTGATACGCCCTCATATTCATGGTGTTATGCATTAAAATTTACAATTACATACCTGCAACCACATAATACTATACACTACTACATCTACTGACTGTTCTTTGTTGATCCGTATGAGATAGTTCCATAATTTATGTTGACAGAGTTCAGGAACTTCCGAACTGGGATTACAATTAACATACATGTAAAAAGGAAAAAGTGATTCATTCGCATAAAAAGTTGCTCTAAAATATAAAACATACTTTTAATAGATCTCGAATATACCAGGAAAACTAGAAAAAAATTATCACCAAATAAGGATTAATTACTGCCGATTTCTTTATTTATAAATTCTGTTTAGCAAAGGCATCTTGGCTTCGAAATGATGGTGGCGTCATCGATGACGTGTTTTCAATCCAATTCCGAAGTCAAGATGCTATAGACCAGAGGTTCTCAAACTGTCGGGCGCCGAAGCCGTACGGGGGGGGGGTCGAATAAAAGAACAAGATATCAGAATAAATATTTGACATTTTTATCACAACGAAAGCATTATAACTAAAATTAAAATAAAACATTTCTAAGGCATAGATCTAATGACTAATATGTGTGTAATATTCGAGATAAACACTCTGAGCTCCTTTTCTATTTGAAGCTTGTTTCTATATTTATTAGACTTTAAAGCAGCTACAGCGAAAAAACCAATTTTGCAAAGGTAAGAAGTAGGAAAAGATAACAGTATCTGAAACGCTTTTGCTTTAATAAGAGAATATTTACAAAACAGTTCACTCCAGAAATTTGTTAATGACTTAATAACAAAATTTGATTTTTCTGCGGCACTTGATGCAAGATCTATCAGTTGTTCTCTTGCAGAGATAGGCCGATAGGTATACTTTCAAATGGATTTATTACCCAATTCCAGTCACCCAACTTAACCCATTAAAGCCCAGAATTTTGTGGATGTGCAATATTTGTGAAATTTTGTATATAGGCTTGGGAGGGGGTATGAAACAACCTGTATTAATCTCATTTTTTTTATTGCACCCTAAATACAAAAAAAAAACCGGCAACATAAGTTGCCACTGGGCACACGGCATGTTACACTAAAACTAAATTCCAAGAAACAAGAATTGAGTCTCCATATTAGTGGACTACAATAAAAATAATTTGATATTCATAAATAAAAGACAAGTAATAACAAATTGTTATAAAATTAATTGGATCACTGATTCGCATGGAAAGCAACTTGACATTTCTTACACTCAAAAGTTGTGCGATTTCCACAAACTGTGCATCTCCTATACTTCGTTTGTCCTTTTATTATTATGTGATGTTTTCCATCTCTTCGTAAGTCCTCTAGTACAGAAGAATACATCAGTGAAGAGGATGGTCTTGAACCTGGTTTTGATACTTCCGTTCCACATGTTCTAAGAAAAAATAAAGCACATTGCCTTCTAAATTCCAATAATGGTATATTTTTTCCAAATTTTCGATACAACAGCCAACCCTGCACACAACTTTCATCAACAGCCCAACTAAAAAACGGCCACCACCATTTCTTTATACGAATCGAGCAACGATATGTAGCTACAAATTGATCATTGAGATCCACTCCACCCATATTTTGGTTGTAAGCAGCAATCGAACCTGGCATTTTGTTTTGAATTTTCTTTTTCTCTGCTCTAGAATATCTGTCTGCATTTTTCATTGGTTCCATCGGTATGCAATTGGAAAGCACGGTTACCACTGCGTTATCATTCCATCTAACGATTTGAATTTTTCCAGTTCAGTTTTCATTTCCAGTGAGCCTCTTTGCAATTTAGCCATCACTTTTTTGGCAGATAAACCAATTACATTTGGAACTCTATTCTCTCGTAATGTTCCTGTTGCGCCGTAAGAGAGTTTTGTTAGTTCATCTACGAGACCAATTGACGTGAAAAGATTATCAAAATAGAGTTTGGTTCCTTTTGGTACATTAGCGTGTTCTGCTAATCCTAAAACAACGCTTCCACCTTGGCCATATTCTGATTCCGGTAGACGAGTAGACTTACCACAATACGGTTCAGCGTGATAAATAAAGCCACCAGTATTTGCCAGAACCCACAGTTTGAAACCGAATCTTATTGGTTTCCCACAGATAAATTGCTTAGCTCCGTGATGCCCAAAGTATGGTATTATGCTTTCATCGATACAGCAACTTTCATCAATACTAATTTGTTTGAAAGAATTATTCAGGTGATCGAATATTGGTCTAACCTTATGAAATGAATCAGATCCATCATATGTCGAATTGTCTGACATGTGCAGATATCTTAGGATATCATCAAAGAGGTTTCGTCGAATAGCGTTTGCTACTAAATCACTATGACAATCAGGGTCGGTTTTCCAATACATTCCTTTACTAGGTAACCTATGATATCCTGAAAAGAGCATGACACCAAGGATTACTTTTATTTCGTCGCTTGTAATGTTCATACTATGGTTTCCCTTTTGCGCTGCATAAATGTTGCTTTGTATTACAATTTCTTCGATGAATTTATTAGTGAACATCGCTAAAAACCCGTCTACGGGTTTCATAACGGTATTTTTTAGTAAATCTTCAGCAGTAGGAAGATATACTGCTTCCGTCATTGGTATTGAAAAAACAGTCTCCTTTTTGTTCCAATTTCTTCCGACATCTTTAGATGTTTTGCATTTCTTGACTGTTTTTTTTACAATTCCAACACAATCCTTCCACTGCAAGTTTGCGCTTACAATAGCATCATTTGTAATTCTGAACAACTCGACAGCAGTTGGTCTTCCTTGTATAGGCTTGCAAAATAGTAAGTCTTCAACTATCGCAGCTCCCTGAGAGAATCTGATATAGGAAATCAAATGACAATCGTTACTACTGTCTGTTGCTTCATCAAGTTGTATGGCATATAATTTTCCCTCTAACTCAGATTCAAGCTGTTGCTGAATATCCATAGATATATTGTTAATTCTTTGGCAAAACATATCGTTTGACAGAGTTGTTTAGCATAGCTTTTACCAAACATTGTTTCTGCCATGTCTATGACAGGTGTTAAAATTAGTTGCTCTGCGATATTGCGTTTGGGTATTTTATAAGCCACTTTCTAAGATGCCAATAAAGCTTTGTCATTTACTGTAACAGCCTTGTGCAAATTTGTCTTCTGTTTCCTGATAGATCTAAGTTTCTCTGCAAAAAATTCACGGGGCTTATCGACTTACTCTTTGTGCAGAGTTTCTAAATGCCTCTTCAATTTATTGGATTTCATGCTATCTGCAGCTAAAATTTTAAGGCAAATAAGACATTGAGGTTTTTTTTCACCACCTATTTCAATGCTTGTAAAAACGAAGTTTAAGTATGCTTAGTCATATTTTCGTGTTTTCGATTTTACAATGGGATTAGCACTGGCACTGGGTGTTTCTAATGAAGTAAGAGCTTTTTTGTCTTTAAGCTTACGTTTGCTTCCAATTAAAAATCGATTCATGTTTACTAAACTTGTAGTCGCGTATTTTCAATCCAAAAAGTTGGATACGTATCGGTATCTGCGGCGAACATTCGGGTAACAGTAGATTAGCTAATAATAGGGCGGGACTGCACCACATCGGCAGCGTAGCCAATATTGCCAAATCGAACATTATGTATATTCAATGTAAAAGGACGGGTGCGAAATACGAAAGTTTGAGAACCGCTGCTATAGACAAAGGCTAAACGAACCTATGACTCTGATTAACAAACTTATTAAAAATCATATCATTGTCTTCTTTGGTGCAAGGATTCTTTTATATTTTTATTTACTTAATTTTGTTATAACTGATTCACTTACTTGTCACAATCGTTCTCATAGAAGTCATTTATTTTACTCAAAATGTTAATCCAAGTATCTTGTTGTTGCTTTAAAATTGAAACTAATGGATGCTGTGGGGCACGTAAATTAAACGGGCATTTGTATTTTTCATTTGTGTTTATTCTACACTTTAAATCTATTTGTAGTAAATCACAAATTGCAGCAGTAATTCCACCAAAAGACCTGCAATAATAGAATTATTTTGAAAACAATAAAATAATTACAATCATATACGAGGTCGGACAAATATGAAACGGGATTGGCACTAGTGCGGACGCTATAAGAAAGAAAGGTCGGCAGGACCTTTACTATTTTCACCTATGGCTACCTCAAATGCTTTGCATTTGATCAATCCCGTTATATATTTGTCGGACCTCGTATATCACTACCTACAGAAAACAGTTCTATTATTATTAATATATTTTTTAAATTTATGTACTATACGATTTCCATGCAAACAATTATAGTGTTAGTAAAAAACATTGTACCATTAGTACTAATAAAATCGAACATTTCGTTTTATCTTATACTAAACCATCAATTAAGTATACCGTTAAGTCTCTGAAACTCTTAACCCCACAACAAACACTTGCCACTCCATATTGAGACTACTAAATATAATCTTTCATCGTGACTTCTCCGTATAAATTTGGCTTGCCCATTCCGTAATAATTTGTGAATAAACTTATATATCTATGATACTTACTTAGTTACGGCTAATGAAGACACAAGTTCGGACAATGTAGCTGATACTTGCAATGCATCAGATTCAACTAACATGACTAGCCCTTTACTGGCTGCTAAACTCACAACTACATCTTCACTTGAAATGCATTTATCCTTCAGATACTTTAATTCGGGTCCATTATTTTGTTTGCTCTTTATCCTCTCCACTAATTTTGAAATTGACTGTGCAGTAAGAATGGAATTACTGTGATTTATGTTGTACTCCATTTTTCTTATGATCTACAATCTGCAAACAAAATTTTTATAATAATAATCTGTTAATTTTTTCCGAACTATTATAACTGTCGCTTAAGTAACGACCCTGCAGACACCACGTCACTGAAGACTCAGATACCGAAAGAAAATTAAAAAATCAATCAAGAAAGATGACTTGTAGTTCGACCTCCACATCACGACTGAGCGAAATAGAAAATCAAGGCGAAGCCTCAAATTAAAAAAAAAATGAAGATCAATTGCAGAATCAACTACTCCTTCACAAGAAATGATTCTTGTGTTAGTATTCAATAATCCACACCTTGAAGTTAAATTGTAACGGTGGTTAAAATATAATGCTCAAAGTATGCACGAATATGTTGAATCATAATGCTTTCCTTTGATTTTAATGAAACAATAATAACCCATAGTTGGCACGACTACTTAATCTTACTAATTTAAGCATTTTTAATAGTAAGCAACGGAAAATTACCGCAGAGAACACATTTCCCAAATACAACAAATATACATATTCCAGTGCGTGTTCATCGCCTACCTATACTTGTTTTGAGTATGGCACTATAAGAAATAGTAAAAATGGGGTATTTCCATACCGAATTGTGTGTGTAAATTATTACATACTGTACTCCTTCTACCCTAGCGCTGAGGAGAAACACGTGGCAGAGAAGAAGCCAACGCCCAGCAGTGGGAGATAAAATGCTGTTGATGATGCTATATTCTTTCTACATAATTTATGGATAGACCAATATGCAGAGTATATATATGTACCATCAGTAATTTAAGTGAGGCAGGATGGAGTGCAGTGCAGTGTGCAGTGCCTTACTTTTTTAAATTAAAGACATAACGAAAAAGTTTATCCCACCTGGATTTCAAACTATGGAATTTTGTTGACAAAACTACAATAAATTGTACAAAAAATTATTGCTTTTTTGGTAATAAAAAGAGAGTTTAAATATGTATTTCATTTGGCTAAACACATTAATAACTACAATATAGTGAAATTATTAATCAAATATACAATCTAGAAAATATATGAATTGTCTATGCATTTTGCATATGATTTAACTCCTCTGAGAAATCCTGTACGGTGTACAGTATTATTTTATTTATAACATGAAAGCAATATTTTGGATTTGCTCTCTTTTGTTAAACTAAGTCAGTTTAATTGTTCAACTTCAAACAATATATTTTCTTACACATACATACTTTTTTGGACAATACCTATCTCCTGTTAAGGTAGCATGACAGCACTTTTTATGTGTAACTAATTGGTCAAGGCAAAAATTAATGTTTTTGTGGCGGCCTCTGTCTATAGTAGGTATATTAACAACCTTATTTTTATTCGTACACACTGTGTTTGTGGAATTCGAGATTATTTACACGAGTTTATAAAAATCTACTATTGATGTTTATTAGTTTCTTTAAATTTGACAATTTTCATGCTGTGTAACTTTTGAAGGTAAAAGTTATAGGTAGGATATATGCAAAATAGGCCTAGAACATGTATATTCTGCATGTATTATTCAATTTAATCAAATCTGATTCTAAATAGATTATAAAGTCAAGGACTTGAAAGCTATCAACTACAATAGTTACTTTATTTCTAAATCTTCAACACAAATACATAATACAAAAAAACTGTTAACAGTAGTAACAAATTCTTGCTTCTTTGCTTAGTATACGACATTGTTATTAAATATTAACCAAATATATATTGTACATTTTGTATGTGCTAAAGATACAAAATTGGAAACTCTCAAATGAATTCCACATAATAAAATGATAAATTCCGTACTAGTAAAAAAATGCATAACTTGTAATTTTAAAATGTCGTTAGACTGCGTCATTCTAAATTTTTCATTGAATACATTTCTATTGATCACTTTAATACATCTAACTTCGTTAAAGGTGCTACTGCCTTTTTCATTATGGCCTTATCACTAGTATTAGGTTGGGCATTGTTTGGAGGACTTTTAAGCACTTTATCAATTAATCCAAATTCTTTAGCCTCTGTTGCACTCATAAAATTATCTCTTTCAACACTCTGCTCTATTCGTTCTAGCGATAAACCCGTGTGCGTCACAAACAATTCATTAAGTAACTTTTTTATTTTCAGAATCTCCTCCACTTGAATTTTTATATCGGTAGCTTGACCATGTACACCCCCTGACGGCTGGTGTATCATGATGCGAGAGTTAGGCAGGGAATGGCGCATTCCTGGAGTTCCAGCTGCTAATAAAAGAGATGCCATACTACAAGCTTGACCTACACACCAAGTAGAAATAGGTGGTAAAATATATTGCATGGTGTCATAGATGCTTAATCCTGCAGTAACACTTCCTCCGGGTGAGTTGATATACATGTGAATCGGTCTGTGTGTTGACTCTGATTGCAGAACCAATAACTGGGCAATTATGAGTGAACTCTGTGTATCATTAATGGGGCCCATTAAGCAAATAATTCTCTCCTTAAGAAGACGTGAGTATATATCATATACACGTTCTCCTTTTCCAGTTCGTTCGATAACTACAGGTATCAAGCCACTATTGCGAATTATGGTACAACTACCTGCCTTTATATAATTCGAAATAAACATAGACCTCTGAATTACAAACATGGCGCTTGCAATGAATTTGATCCTGACAGCATAAAATTTTATTTCTTCTGAATTTTTCAAGAGTATTGTCAAAACTATAAACTACCATGGTAGTTCAGCAAAGTGCGCTTGCTAAAAATCATACTCAAATGTGGCACTTAATTTAATCAAGACTGATGAACACGTACGTTCAAAAATTACATTCATTTAGAGGATATTCCTTAATTAAAAATTTTAGAAAAGTATAGCATAAACCGCAGTTTGCATTTTGCTTACTGAAGCATTCGTATAGTGAAATTATTGCTTACCTGATTTGACCAACGTTAAGGTTATATCGTCTTTTAAAATTAGTTGAAACCCATGTAAGTATATTTGAAGATAAAATAAATTGAATATTTAATTTACGTGATCGTTATCGCATGAGCAGAAATTGTTGTAGATTATATTAAATATTTTCAACTACTATAAGACATGAAATAGTGTTTATTAGTTTGACACAACTTAAGGTTGCTTTTATTTGGCAACCGTTAACCGACGACGGTAAACATTGGTTGACGCAAAAGTGAATTCACAAATTTGTTGTTAATTTAAATTTTTTTGTTTCTTAAATAATGTGAGGTTGTGTAATATTTGCCTTTGAGGCACTACAGTAATGTAGTTTCATATTCATAATTGCGCTAAGTTGCGTTGTAATTTTATAATATTGTAACTTTCCGAATGTTTTCTAGGTAAAAAATAAAAGCGAGTCTATATTTTTATTTTCTGTATTGTTTTTTTACGGGTTTCTGGACAGCTTAAAATAACAATAAACAAACCCGGTTATTTTTATAAATGTAAGACTTACCTAGTATTTATAAAACAAGAAACCGTATTATTTCTAAAATTTTCGAGAATGCGGACGTGAAAAAAATATTAATAGTTGTGTTAGCTGTACTGTAAATTGCCAGCTGTTAACTATAATTCGATAAACGTTATTTCCGAACAGTCAGCGCAAACGCAAATGGCAACGCTGTCCGGACATTGATGACGCATATTCAGCCTAACAGCACCTTCAAGCTTTTCTTAAACAGCAATCAAATATTCAAATCACACTAAATCCCTGTGTGTGTGGATGTTGGTGTCCGGTCTCCATTTACCATCAGTGTTGCCAGATTGGCGCATTTTGCACTAAAGCTGGTGTATTCAAGTCTCATCTAGTAGCCAAATTTGCGTTCTAGTGCGCCCGTGCATAATTTTTTGTATTACAATAAATAAAAAAATACTGGAAATTATACAGCCGAATCTGTTGCTGGTTTAAAACTGGAATATTTTGAAATTTTTTGCGACACTGGACGGTGAAGTGTTGCGTGCCCTCCGCTCTAGTACACCACGGCGGAAGTGAAGCAACGGAGGGCGTGCCGTAGGGCGTGACGTGTCTGTGTAACCGTGACGTAGGACACTGTAGGTGGAATTATTAAAACGTTATTTAAAAGAAACGTGTTGATGCTATTAAAAATATGAAAAAAATGTGGGCTAACTTACTAAAATAGGAATAGAAATACAAAACAACTTTGGTGCGAATTAATGAAATACAAAGACGTACCTGGAGAAAATAGTACAATATAATACAAGTGTATAAGCAAGCCTTTAAAGCACACGCGACGGGTTTAAAAGCACGAGGCGAAGCCGAGTACCTTTTAACAGAACAGTGCTTTAAAGGCGAACGAAAACGAGGATGTTCATCCGAGATTAGAATGTTAGCCGAATAAGCTGAACAGCGATTAATCCCCGAGAAATCTAAACAAGCGTATTGCAAGGAATACGAAAATTTATCCAACTGGATGGCTAGCAAATGAATTTCTTGTTACCTAGGCAACTTTAAAGCACTAGTGTTTTAAAAGCCCGTTTTTGCACGTTTTTTAGTTTCAAAACAGAGATTATGATTCAGGTATAATAAAAAACATTGTTTAATCTTAAGATCGGTTTTATAACTACACGATATCTCTCAGAGTCGAACCCTATTGTGCAACCGCACATACCAGCTTAGCCTTGCCTCACACCACCTCGACATTGCGGAAGTGGCATAAACGATGAAACGGAAATAATAATAATGACTGTATTTAAAAGAAGCTACATTTTCAAAATATATTTGATGCCTTGTATCTATGTAACTGTGAATTTCCAGCTATGGGGTTATTAAAAAAATGTTACAATGACCCTCCCCTCCCCCATATAACCTCAAACGTTGTAACAGATCAGCCACGTTCTCTTTATCTTGTTTTTAATCCGCAAATTGGTTACATCCTTCGATTCTTCCTTCAATCCCTTTTTTTTTCTTCTTGTGCTCTTCTCATTATCTCTTCATTACATACTATATCCATCCAACTCATATTCATCATCCTGCCCCAACTCTACATTTCACATGGACACAGTCCATATTTCACAGCCGTATAGAACAATGCTTCACATGTATGTTTTCATAAACTGTTTCCTTCTTTCTAGGAATCCCTTTGTTGAAGTTTTTTTTAGTATACAAGGAACAAGGCTTTTCTGCCTGTTGTATTCTACTGACAATTTCATTTCTGCTCCTCCCATCTGTAGAATTTTTCTGCAGATATAACAGAACTCTTCGACCTTTTCAATAGTGTGGTTATTCAATCGATTGCGTGTTGCCTTGTACAAATTTGCCGTAGATTTTTGTCTTTAGTTTGTTTATTTCATGTTATATTCACCTTATAGTATCCTTTCCATTTCATTCGGTGCCCGTTCCAGGTCTTCATTTTCTGCTAGTGTCGCAATGTAGTCTGCGTATCTCAACATATCCATTTTCTCCCTGTATTAATTGTTTACCTATGTCTATACTTTTGTTAATTCAGCGCGTGTTGGATATACGGATTACATGATCACGTTGGCACCATAAGCATAAAAGTCTCAAAAAACCAAACTACTGTACATACATACTTTGAACTCCAAAATTGGTTATTTGTAGAGTTGGAACATCAAGATCAATATCAAATTGTATTCTGTTTCAATATCCACACCTGTTGTATACCTTATATTTCTTTTGATAGTGAAATCTTAGCACAATCTTGAAATAAGTATCAACTTATATAACCATCATCAGCTAGTCTCTGTCGAATCATTTTTGGATGTTGGCAATATTAGGGCCAACTTTGAGTCTTCTGTGATTTGTTCTTCTTTCCCGATTTGGTTACATATTTCAAAAATATTTGTGTTCGTGTATTCCCCATATATTTCCTCATTTTCGGTGTAATTCAATCATAGCCTGGTCCATTTTTTCATTTTTTGCTTGCTTTATCTCTTCTATTTTTATTTCGATTTCTTCTGTTATTGCTACTGGTTCGATATGTTCTTCTATTTCTTCAGGTTCTCCTAGTAATTCTTGGAAGAATTCTTTCCATTATTATATCTTTTCCTTTTGTTAGTATTTGGCAATTTGCATCCATGATACAGGTTACGTCTTTTTAATGCCGTGTTCAGTACAGTTATTCCTCTATACTGTACAGTTACTGCAATTCTTTCTATCTCCATGTATATTAAATAAAAATTGTTGACATTATTCATATGATTTGTTAATTAATCTGAATTTCAATAAGTAAGGCAAGAAATAATTAAAGTTATTATTTGCAATACATTTAATTTAATGATTACTTTAAATTTTAGAATGGGGTTAACACGAATGGAAATTAATTTTCGTCGCGTACTGAACAAGTGTGAGATTATGATGAAGGTTAAGCAAAAAGATGAAAGACTACCGGAATATGTGGAATCCTTAGATAATATGTTGAAAGATCTTGAGAGTACAATACCCAGGTAGGTTCCATCAACATAAAGAAACTGGAAGTAAGATAAGGGTATTTTTTTAATTTGTTGCTGTTTTAAACCATGTGAACCTTTTATTTGTAAAAATGAACGTATGTTCACACACAGTATATAATGATAAATAGAAATTTAATCAAGCGGTTCAGTGTGTGAATTTTATGTATTTTTCCAATTTTGCAGTGTCACCACTGATGAAAATATACAGGAATATCGCAGCAGAATATATAAACTGAAGTCAGCATTGGGCTTAAATATTTTGCAAAATGATGATTTAGCTGCTAAAGAAGATTTCAACAATGAAGAAAAAACACATGACACAAAAGTCACTGCCCGAGAAGAATTATTAGGTATTGTAACCAATACGAATCATGTTAATTTTTTAAACTTCATTTAGTGACAAAAATCCAATATTAAAAATAACATTTGAAATGTGAAATTGATCCAACAAGAAATTAAATTTTTTAACACTAATTGAACAAAAGAGATTTTTTTGAGAAAACTAATTGTACAACCAGTACAAGCTTCTTGTTTTAGATGAGTTGTTTTCTCAAAATAAAATATAAACTCCTGGACAAAATCAACGCACTACTTTATTAAACTTGTACAGGGTGAATAAAAAGTAAGGAACATCGATGCTACAGCTTTAAATAATAACTTTACGAAAAAAGTTTCCTATCAAGTTATTTGCCACAATTTGGTGTTTTAATTTTTTTTTTCGATTCTCATATGTTTTAGCTATGACGTCATCGACTTTTTTTTAAATGGCATTCTATACTTTTTATAGCATGACCAGTTAGTGCTTTTTATTCTCTATACAGCCATGTAAAAATATCATACATTTGCATAATAGAAATTTCAAGAACAATCACGATAAACATTTATTTTTGTCACTGGCAACATTTTTCATCAGGTATACTTGTTGTAAGATAAACAAAAGACAACAGCAGGTCCACAAATTAGTAAAATAGTTTCAAATCATATTTAACATCAGCTTAAGAAAGCAAATGTTAAAACTGTTCGCCATTCACTGTCTGACAGTGGACAATACGATCAAGAAATCCTCGAACTGCATTTTTAACTGTAGCAGGTGATATTGCTCGTATATGCTCGTGGATACGAATTTTTAGGTTTTCCCAAATTGTCTGGTTTGTTTGTATACACTGTACTTTTAAGATGGCCCCATAAAAAGAAGTCAAGCGGGTTTAGATCCGGAGATCACGCTGGCCACTCAATATGTCCTCTTCTTCCTATCCACCTACTTGTAAAAATTGACGAACGTGAATGCCATAATGAGGTGGAGCACATGTTGTAACTAAATTCTATCGTTCGGCGTCTCCGAATTTTCTGCATTTGGAAATAAAACACCTAACGCGGGAACAAGTTCGAACCTCAAAAAATCCAAATACCGATCAGCATTTAATGTGCCATCAAAGAAAAAAGGGCCAATAATTCTGTCTCCTATCATTCCCGCCCACACGTTTACTTTTTGTGGATACTGTGTGTGTAATTCTTCCATCCAATGTGGGTTATGTCGCGACCAATAACGGGAATTGTACCTACTTACAGCTCCATTTAAAGAAAATGTGTCTTCGTCGGAGAAGATAATAGAATTCACAAACTGTGGGTCGTTATAGCACCTGTCCATCATTTCTTCACAAAACTGAATTACCCTATCAAAATCATCCTCTGATAATTCTTGAACAAGTTTAACCTTATAAAGATCTGTATGTAAAATATCCAGTACAATTCCTTGACTAACATTATTATTCAAGGCTAATTGTTGAGTTGAAGTATGAGAATTTTCAGAAACTGTAAGCACAATGTCCAACATTTTATCGTCTGTTGCTATTTTTGGACGGCCAATTTTATCTAAATCTTTGTCGTGGCCCGTTTCTCTAAATTTTCTATTAATTTTGGTTACAGTGGATCGCGTAACAGGTTCACGATTTGGATGTACAGTTTTAAATATAGCGCACACATCGTCGTGAGTTCTCTTTTTATCACCATACCCGATCATCATCAAAATTTTGATACGTTCAGTTTCTGTTAAACGTACCATGATTAGAAATTCGTATTTAACACAGGACACGACTAAATTTTAATCATTTATTAATGCTAACTGTCACCGAATTGACATTACAGATTTGCATTTGTTCAATTTTAAATATTTTCCAACAATTGCCTACTATTGTCTTTTGTTTATCTTGCAATAAGTGTACCTGATGAAAAATGTTGCCAGTGACATAAATAAATGTTTACCGTGATTGTTTTTGAAATTTTTATTATGTAAATGTATGATATTTTTACATGGCTGTGTAGAGAATAAAAAGCACTAACTGATCATGCCATAAAAAGTATAGGTTGCCGTTTAAAAAAATGTCGATGACGTCATAGCTAAAACATGACAATCGAAAAAAAATGAAAAACGCCAAATTGTGGCAAATAATTTAATAGAAAACTTTTGTTAGAAACTTTTTTTCGTAAAGTTATTATTTAATTATATTTAATTATATATATAATTACAATATTATAATTAAAATTATAATGAAAATTACATGAAAGCTTATAAATTAGGTTCGTGTAATCGTTCGAAAGAAATCAGCGAAACATGATCTTACATTTCCGATTTAAGGACTTTTTTGTTGATAACGTGTGAAACATGAAAAAAAATTCGAAAACAATAAAATTAATGGATTCAATGCGAGATTAATACCGTGTATGCCCTTCTCTACTCCTAATTACCGCATTCATGCGCCTTTGCATGCTGGATTTTCAATAATTTCCTGGGGAATAATCTCCTATTCCACAAATTGCATAAACCAGTTCATTGTGGTTGGCAGGTAGGGGTATACGACTTTAGACCTTTTTTTTAAGAGCGTCCCATAGATGTTGTATGGCATCTAAGTCGGGACTATTAGGTGGCCAATCCATTAATGGAATATCGGCAGCATTCAAGTAATCGATAAACTGTCTAGCCACGTGTGGACGAGCATTACCTTGCATGAATAAAAAATTGGGTCCCACAAAAGAAGCAAATGGCACTACATGTTCAACTATGATGTTATCCGGATAATAATCCGCAAGCAAATTCCCCCCCAAAGCATTACAGAGCCACCACCAAACAGGGCCCTTGGAGATACATTGCAACTTGCAAATCTCTCTCCTCGTCTCCTCGAGACACGCTCACGTCCATCGGGAGATATGAGGCTAACCCTTGTTTCATCTGAGAATAAAACCTTCGTCCAATCATTAACAGTCCAATGTTGATGATTTCAAGCAAAACGTAATCTTTGAATTTTGTGCTCTTTGGTAAGTATTGGTTTCTTTGCCGGTCTTCTGCTGTTTAATACAGTTTCATTTAAACGTCTTCTGACTATTCGAGATGATATCACAAGATTGCAAACAGCTAAAAGCTCATTTTTTAGAACAGTACTAGTGATTCTCCTGTTTCTTAGAACGGATTGCCTAAGAAAACGCTCATCCCTTCAAGTGGTACGTCATTGTCGCCCTTGCCCTGGCCTTTTGAATGTGAGATCCTGTCTCGTTAAATCGTGTAACTATGCGACTTATGCTGGAATGATTTCTTCTTATCACATTAGCAACGTAACGCATCAAGTATCTCTCATCCAGCAAAGTTGATGCTCTTACTGCCTCCTCTACTGACAAATTTCTTGGGCGATTCATTTTTCAAGTTTAAAACACTCGTAACTCATACAATCGATAACAAAAAAAACTTGGTGGCTAAAGATAACTTATCTTAATAAGCAATTTCCGAACAGATTTTAAATCAATTTTTGGTAAAAGTCTTAAAATAAAACATTTCTTAATAGGATTTGTTTGAAATGTGAGAGGAAGTCCAAAGGCTACTTGCAAGACATTAGTAAACTAAAAATTATCAATATCCCGAAATTAAAAAAAATAATAGTGGTGCGTTAATTTTGTCGAGGTGTTTATATATAAGAGAACGTCGTGAAGGTTTTTTTTCTTTTTATTTTTTGTTCTAAAATTTTCAATTTGATTAACTACTTGTTATTATCCCATTCGAAGAAACCTAACTGTATTTTTTCCTTTCATTATTATGAACCATTAAACTTTGCAACTTCAAATAAAAACAATAGTACGAGCCCTAACAACTATACATTGGGACAAAATAAAATACATATATAAGTCAGGTATTTGACAGTTTATTTGTTTTTCTAATAATTTTTTTAATTTAATACTAAGTAACTAGTTAATTAACAACAATTGGGGCCAATCAGCAACACAAAAAACAAAATACATATTCTATCATCTCTAATTAACGAGAAAAATGTTCACATTGCATGGCAACTAAATATTGGGACAGTATAAAATAACTATTAAAAATAAAAGAAGATGAGACAAGTAGGCTGCAAAAACAATGGAGAACGAAACGTTGGATTAACCGTGCTTAAAAATTATTGCCGCAATAAAACAATACGTGAAGTGGCGGATGAACATAATATTTCTATAACTACAGTGTGGAATATAATTAAGCATTATGGAGAAACGGTAAATATCCTAGATAAAAAACGCAAAAGTCCGGGTCGTCCAAAAATAGTTTCTGACAGGAATAAGAGACAATTAGTAAAACTATGCAAAAAAGGCCGAAGAAATACTTTAAGGCAAATTACGGCTGAATGGAATCACGAAACTGGATTAAATCTGTCAAGGGAATGCTGTCGCCGGTGGATTCATAAAAGTGGACTCAAGTTTTATAAGGTTGAATTACAAGTAACAATTTAAAAGTGTAATTTTAAACAAAATTGTTTTCTTATAGGCAAAGGAAAAGCCACTGTTGACGGAAAAACAGAAGAAAACCAGGCTTGCATGAGCAAAATCTAAACTATCTTGGTCGGTAGAAGATTGGTTCAGAGTAATTTTCAGTGACAAATCAAAATTCGACGTATGTGTTGGTGATCACCGCAAACGCGTGATTCGTACCAAACAGGCTTTCCACAAGGATTGCCTAAAATGTACGGTAAAATTTCCTACAGGAGTGATGATTTGACGCTGCATGGCAGCTTCAGGATTGGGATGCTTTGAATTTATTGATGGTACCGTGAATGCCGCGAAATATCAACAAATATTGGAAAACAGTCTGCTACCGAGTATCGCGAAGTTAAATGTTGGCGAAAATTACATTTTTCAGCAGGATGGAGCGCCCTGTCATACGGCCAAAACCACAAAAAGTGCTTTGGCGACCACAACGTAAATGTTCTTTCTTGGCCTTTCAACAGTCCTGACCTCAATGTCATTGAAACAGTGTGGCTTAAAATGAAACAAACATTTAGGAACAACCCCACAACGGACATTACCGGAACTTAGAGCCAAAATAGAGCAAATTTGAAATGAATTTACTCCTGAAAAGTGCAGATCCTTAGTTGAGTCAATGCCCAACTGAATTCGAGTGGTCATAAAATCTAAAGGTGATGTTACTCCATTCTAGACAAAAAAAAGTGTTATGTCCCAATATTTAGTTGCCACGCAATGTGAACATTTTACTCATTAATTAGAGATGATAGAATAAGTATTTTGTTTTTTGTGTTGCTGATTGGCCCCAATTGTTGTTAATTAACTAGTTACTTAGTATTAAATTAAAAAAATTATTAGAAAAACAAAACTGTGAAATACCTGACTTATATATGTATTTTATTTTGTCCCAATATATAGTTGTTAAGGCTCGTATAGTAGTTAGTATTATTTTTACCGACTGTTATAGGGTTAAGGAAGCGTGATATAAAAAAACCTGGAGGATCAAATGATTTAGATGAGTTAATTGGCTATCATGAAAATATGCAACAAAAAATTGCTGATGACATGCTGGCACTTACCAGAAACCTTAAAGAACAGTCTGAACTTGCTAATAGAATAATAAAAAAAGACACTGAGGTAAGGACTATACGAAGCAGAATTGTAGTAATATAATATTCATTTATACAGGGTGTCCAGTAAGAGCGAGTTTCTGTTATATCTTTTATTATTCAAAGTCTCAAAATTGAGAAAAATTGTAGGGAATTTATTTTGTACGATTTAAAATTATTTCAAACATACAGACTTATTGGTAGCACCTGGCGAGACTACAGCTATTTTTTAAATGAAAAATGCAGTATACATATTATTACATTTAAAAATGTGATGCTTATTCAAGATTGTTTAAAATGTTAATCAAATTTGTTACTATGGTCTCGTATATAAATAATAAAGCTAAACTACACATAATTTAAAATTGTGAAATTTTTAAACTTAAAAAAACACCCGATATATTATTTAACAATCTAAAAGTTTATTATATATTCATTTGATATAAGATACTACATATCTCAAGTTCGTAGGGAATCAATACAATCTCTACTAGAGAATTTATAAGTATTTTATACATTTAATGAATTGATGTGTTCAAGAAGAAATGGAAAATTGAAGTCTGTTCAAGAAGTGATCGAACAGCTCTCTACACATAAATGCTTAACAATAAGTAATGCACCGAAATAATTGTAAAAATATCCTGTAACATGTTCGAATAGCTTATAATAGCAAATTACTAAACAGAAATATGACTATTGGGTAGGATTGAATGGGGACAGTGGTTCAAGTACATATATAAAACTTTGAAAAAACCCCTTACAACCATTACATTAGCAACACCCGAATACGTAATTCGCTTACCATCTTCAGTAGGAATTGATGAACTTAGACTATCTAAAGTAACTTTCACTGAAGGATACCTTGGAAGATTAGTTCTTCAGCAAGCAACAATGAAAGTCCGGTCAGATACTTTAGATTACTCCAATTTCATCAGTTCCTACTGAAGATGGCAATTTAGTTGCCGAAACACATTTTTAAGTATTCTAACAATCGTGGTGGTAAGGGGATTTTCAAAGTTTCACAGTCTACTAAGTTAACAAAAGATTATTACAGGATTGGTACCACTTTGGGCATTTTACATAATCGGTTATTTTTTAGCATCCTAATTGGTATTTATACGTAGAGTAAATTCAGACGAATGTAAAATATACAGGGTGTCCCACTTTAAAAAAAGTTGAAATTGAAATATTACATTTCTTCTAATTTATTATTTAATTAAATTCGGGCGGCCTATAACATGTTCGAGTAGCTTGTAGTAGCAGTTTTCTGTATAAAAATAGATTAATTAGTTGTTTATTTAAAACCAACATCAATTAACTGAAGAATTCGTATTTTTATCTGTCAGAATCGGATCATAACTATTCAAATATGGGACGGGTCTTTTTAAAGCTATTTCAGCTAATTACTTACTGGCTGGCATTTATTTTAATACTTGATTCTTGAACATACCACAATGCCATCTTAAAGATACAAATACAATTGTTTACACATGAAATTCTTCTGTAAGTAGAAAACCAGTGAACATTACATAAAAATTTATTTTTATATTGTAAATATTGACCTATACAGTATATTATACTAAATAGAAGCTAATTTAATGGACATGGATGTGTGATATTCAGTTAAAAATGTTTTTGCGTTTATAGCTCATGGTGTATAGAATATTGGATGATGTTCCAGTTGACTCGTGTCGCGTCAATTGGACGCGCGACAATTGGGCGCGTGCTACTATTGGACGCAACGACTTTTGGACGCGTTTGTAAACTGTAATTAAGATTTATGAAAAAATGTATATAGAAAAATGCAGTTTATTATAGTTACAAAATAAACATTATAAAGTATACAATTAGAAAAGGTTTATAAAAAAACATAATGGTACGAATAAACACAAACGAATTATAAACGCCTTCACAAATTATTCAACTCATACTACTTGCAGTTGGAAATTATGCGCAATCCCTCGCAGGTAATCCAATATTGGTCTATTGCCGTAATCAGCAACTACTCTTTGTATATTTTCGACGGTATCCCTGTAAATTTTTCCTTGGGATGGCGCTGGATTTCCTGCAATTAATTGCTCGATTTTCAATCGATTTAAACCTACTTCTTTTTTAGAGCATTTACAAATTTCCATATGCTTGGATGTGCAGCATTAAGTATTGAAGAAAAGGTATTGTGCCACCCTTTAACAGAATTATTTGTACATGGTATATCATCTTTGATGAATGCATAGACATTCCACAAACCGAAAGGAAATAGTAGTTGCCTTCGTCTCCGCTTTAATTAAACGTAAATAACCCCACAAATTCTAATAAAACTTATATTAAGTTTATGAACGCGTCCAATTGTCTCGCGTCCAATTATCTGGCGTCCAATTGACACGCGTCCAATTTACGGCGTCCAATTGACGTAGATCCTAGTTGACTATATAAGTTAGAAAACATTACAAGAATAAACTTTTTCACCTAAAAATTTAATTAACATTAACACATATAATACTGTATTGATTATGAATTATAAAATGTACAAACAACATGACTGCACCATTAAAAAAAATTTGATAACCCGGCTTGTTTAAAAACCATGTATGTTTGAAAATAATATTTATATACTGAAGAAATTTCTTACAATTTTTCGATTTATTGAATAAAAAAGAAACCTACACTAAGTAGACACCCTATAGAATATGAAACATTTATTTATTCAAAAAAAAATATGAAATTGTCATACAACAGTGCTTTGCAATAATTTAAATCAACAGACACATCTACCGCGAATTCCAAGTTGAGAGTACAGTATGAGCGTTTTTGGAGTACATTGTTGGCTCTTATCGAGTACAGTATTGCCATATTTTCCCAGAATGTTGTTTTCAACTAAATGTGTAGCCATTAATCAAAATAAATCTTTTGTATTGCACACAGTTTATCTGCTAATACCTTGCTCAAAGTGGTCTTACCTGTTACCTTTTTGGCAGCAGTCTTAAACTGAATTTTATTCTTTATTATACAGGGTGTTTAAAATATACGTTCGGATATTTTATCCACTTATAGATCTCATCAATACGAACAAAAAAGTCCTAACATGAGTTCGAACATCAACCGTTTTCGAAATATGGAGTTTTTTTAAGAAAATACGTAAACATTGTAATTACAAATAATTAAAGTTGATGTTCTACAATCTACATGTCTTCCTTGCATTTGTCCATATCCTTTGCATCTCCTTAAAAATGAACGTCGCATTCTTTCAAAGATTCTCGGATTCATACGAACAGTCTGGCAGGCATGTTCTATTCGTTCTCGCAATTTGTTTAAATTATTCACAGGGCTTGAATAAACTAACGACTCTTAATACCCCTAAATACAGAAGTCGAACGGATTGAGGTCAGGAGATCTAGGTGGCCACACAACTGGACTCCACGCCCTATCCACCTGCCGTTGTAATTTTCGTTTAGGAAATCTCTGGCCATGATTGAAAAATGTGCAGGAGCCCGATCGTGCATCAACCACATATTCAGCATAATCAGGCACAATAAGAGCCTGTACCCTTTGAATATAGTATGGGTAGAATTGCTCCTCACGTAACATTCTCCAAATTAAGGGATCATATATATTTGTTTCGGCAGAAAGTCTTTTGCGAGCCCTAACCACTATATGTTTGGACACTGACTTATTATACGCAAATTTCCCTATAAATTTGCAATACTTGTTTCTAGTTTAATGCAACTAAATAATTTTTAAAGAGATATATTTATAACAAATATTTATGCTTAATTTTTAATTGAATTAACAACTCTGCAAAAATAAATAATAATAAAAAAATTCAATGTTCATTGACCAGTAAATATTCGGACATTTAATATCTCTGGAAAACTAGTACGGTGTAACATTGCATTTAGCCTTAATAACTGCTTTAATCCTATTAGGCATACTTAGAATTAATGATTCCCAGTCCGCTGGAGTAGGTAAACGAGTTCCAAATTCCTAAAAGTTTGGCCCTTAAATCGGGTAAAGTCCGCTGGGGACAGTTTCTTAAATACCTTTTCATCTTATGCCATAACGTTTCCATTATGTTGAGGTCGGGGCTACTAGAAGGCCAATCTAAAACCCTTATATTGTGGTTCTCAAACCACAGTTTTGTAGTTTTTGCCATGTGGCAAGACGCACCATCCTGTTGGAATATGAAATCCTGATCAGGGTGCAACATTTCAACACTTGGTAATAAAATTCTCTCTAAAATCTCCTGGTATTTTACCAAATCGACGATACCAGTTGATGTACTCCATACTTCTCACTCCTTTACCTGATATGCAACCCCAAATCATGATTCCTTGTAGAAATTTTACAGTCCTTTTTAGACAGTCTTTATGGAATGCTTATTTTTTTGTAAGAATTACTCTCTTACGAGAGTCTCCACCACAAATGTTACATTTAGATTCGTCTCTAAAAATGATTTTGCTCCAATCCTCGACTGTCCAACGTTCCTTCTGTTTCGCCCAAGCTAAGCGCTTCTTTTTTTGGACTTCTGTTAGTAGAGGTTTTTCTTTAGCCTAGAGTTTTTATTTATTAAAGTAATCGTCACATCCTTAAAATGATACCTACAGTATAAAGTTTCAAACCAGATTTATGAATCCATTTTCTGCAACATTCTCTGCCAACATTTGCATTCGTTTCTTGATTCCAGGGAGCTGTAATTTCACGTAAAGTGCTTCGTCGTCCACTTTTACAAATTTTAATAAGTTTTATCTGCATTCGAGGTGTTACTAACCTCGGACGCCCAGAAGATTTGCCTCCAACGTCAATATTTCCTGTATTTCCATATCTTTTTATTATGTCCGCAATCGTGGACTTCGCGATTCCAAAATCTTCGGCAATTTTTCTGATCGACTTTCCTTTCGCGTATTCGCGAATAATTATTTCACGTAACTTTAGAGGTGTCTGTGTTCCCCGTGCCTTATTTTACCTTAATGTTACACAAATTCAGTCATGAACTGTGCACTTGACACTAGCAGAGACAGAATATTGAAAACAAGTGACAGGCATTTGTTTGAATCACAGTAAACTGCTTTGCGTCCGAACATTTAGTTGTCGGTGTAGTTTTGTATTGTATACTATCTATTTTTCTAGAGATTTTCACTTTCATAAATAACTATAATAAAAGTGTAAAAACTACATTATACAAATGTACCTTTAAGAAATATTTGACCAAGATTAAATAAAAACCAAGTATCATAAAATTATTGAAGCATTTATTTTAAATAAGTAAGTGTCCGAACATATAGTGGTTAGGGCTCGTAGTACTGGTACCTGGATTTTCTTCAATCCTCCTTAAAATGTTAAATTCCGCTTTAGAAGTAGAAACTGATCTAGGCCGACCACCACCAACCACCACCGTTTCTTGATTTAAATGCGCCAATTTCGGATAAACGTCGATGCTAATGTGTAAAAAAATTGTCACACGGAAGTGTCCAGTTTGGAAATGCTTCGGCATACAAGCAAGGTGCCTCATAAGAATTACCATTGGCCTTAACATACACGAAATGCATATTTGCCATTTCCGCGTTGGTATATTCATATTCCAACAACACCAATAACAATATTGACACTTACAAAAACACAAACAAATGTTGTTTTATCCCCTTCCACTGACTAAATAATTTGGCTGTATTTTGAAAACGGTTGATTTTCGAGCCCATGTTTAATATGACTTTTTTGTTTGTATTGATGAGATCTATAAGTGGGTAAAATATCCGAACGTATTTTTCAAACACCCTGTATAAGCAGCATACAATACTGTTGCAAACAATATGCAAATATTAAAAAATTTCTTGAGGACTGCTAGTTTTATGTACGAGGGTTATTCGGAAACTAAGGTCCGTTTACTTATAAAACAGAAAACATTACAGATTTTTTCAAAAAACTTTATTTTTAAATTCCTGTGTCTCTATTTTTCTACATAGTTTCCATATTTGTTTAAACATTTGTCATAACGTTCTACAAGCTTCTGTATGCCTAAGTCGTAGACGTCTGCCGCCTGTAAGGATAACCAGTCTTGAACTGCTTCTTTCACCTCGTCATCTGTGGCGAATCTCTTGCCGCCGAGAAACTCTTTTAGGTAGCGGAATAAGTGAAAATCACTCGGCGCCAAGTGTGGACTGTACGGTGGGTGGTCAATCTGTTCCCATCCAAAAGATCTGATCAGATTTTGGGTGTGAATGGCAGAATGGGGTCTGGCATTGTCATGCAGCAACAAAACGTTCTTTGCTGTCAAAAACCGAATCACTGACCGTATTTCACAGCTGATCGATTGTTTTAAACATTTTGAAGTAGCACTGTACTTAGCACACTGCAACAATACCAATGCAAATGGCGTCGTTTGACGAGCAAGGCATGCCGGGAGTTGGTACGCATGCGCGTTTCAATGTTTGCGCGACATTCGATTAGCTACGACGATTCGGACCTTAGTTTCCGAATAACCCTAGTATTTAAGCTAACTTTAGGAGTCTTACAGTGTCACTCACTGCATAAAACTGGCAACATGGGATAAGTAAGTCCCATGAGGTTAGCATTGTATCTTACCCGTACTGTACTCTCAATCTGCAATTCATTCTAGTACTAGCCAATTCTTTATTCATACTTGTTACTTGACAGATTGTAGGTAGATCAACCCAGTTAACAGAAGATAACGTTTCCAAATTAAAAGTGGAATCAAACAAGTTATCTGAACATTCCAAAAGAGCATGGAAATGCTGGATGTGGATTATGTTGCTTGCTGTGATGGTAGTATTTATAAGTAAGTATTTCAGTATTTCTGCGGTCTGAAATTATATGATCCTTCAATTACAGATATGGTTCTTTTTATGAAGGTTATGAAGAAAAAGTATTAAGAAATGTAATAAAATAAGGAACGAACATAAGCTCACCATTTCCAAATTTTTAGATGAATAGAAAAAGGCTCTGCATTATCTTTTCAAGAAAAATGTTTACACATAGTATAGGTGAAAAGGTCAACTTAATATTTGTACATTTTAAAATAATTTGAAAAAATTAATGAGATTATGAAATAGGGTTCAGGGACAAACGGAGATTATTATACACTTAATTTGTTGTTATTTTTATTATTACATAATATTAGTAATAAAAGATGTTGGTTGTTAAATTAATTTTATTTATCATAATTTTGTTAACCTAAACAATTATAGGTAAATTCAATAGCATACACAATTTAAATCGAATCAGACTTCCCAAGTCCATTTTTAGTATCACCTGTTAGTTTCACAAGCAATAAATACAAGTAGCAGCATTAAAGACAAACTATGTACACCAGGAGATTTTAAAACGATACAGTTAAATTTAAATTAGCGTTGTTTTTGGAAAACCAGCGGTTAAAATCAATATGATGTAGTAATTGCAATAAATGATGACCAGATGCTTTTTCATGCAAAGAATACAAAACATGTAACAAGGTTTCTATAAGTAAATCGCTACGATTTTTAAATTTTAACAGTTCTTGAAGCTCATACTCAGTTAGTGTACTGTTCCATGTACCTACAGTTAAACAGAATTCATCACATACACGTAGTATTTCTAGAATGGTTTTGTAAACCTAAAACAAAAAAATATATTAATATGATTTATGAAAACATTCCGTACAATATCATCAAAATCGTTTTCTCACGGTTCTTGTTTTATGATTTTCCATGCATACACAATATACAGTATGTTCATTAAAAAAAACACTCTAGCAGACTTTGAAATTTTTATCAAGATATTGCTTAGCCCATGTTACAATTGACAGTCATGATGTCACTTATAAATGACAACAACAACAATCACATTTCGAGGTTATGTGGGATATGTGATACACTTTGACGTATACATAGGAATACATTTTAACGGTAAGCAATTCGGAATCGACCTGTTTCGGAAATGAAACGTGAAGACCTAATTATTATTTAATTATAAAGTTCAAATTGTTCAGAAAATCAACTAACGTGTGTATACCAGTCTATACAGGCGGAAATTTGTTTTATTACCAATTAAATCGTGTTTTATGTGCTGATTTAAAAATTAGTAAATTTCGTTATTTCGCTTCCTATAAAGTGCATGCTGTAAGAAGACACTATACGTAAATTTACTATGGCCAGCTGCGAGTTTTTTTTTTAATGAACATACTGTATATATAATATATATATTTTTTTTTAAATAATTGCTATAAATAATCTTTAAGCATATACATAACTACTGCATAACAAGATGAATGTAAATAAATATTTAAATATAGGTTCACCATATAAACTACCTTATTCACAGTTATATCGTAGACTATATATTTTATAGCTCTACAGGCCATGAAGACCTAGGCCATGTAACTAAATTTCTACATTCTTCTTATAACATTTACATAAGTGCATATACAGGGTGTCCCAAAACTCCTGGGACATAGAGCTGCCACGTATTCTAAAGGTCAAAAGAAGTCGATTGGACCCAACTTTGTCATATACCAAAATGTACCATTTGCCCGTGAGAGGAGTTCAAAGTTTACTTAAAAAATCACATTTTTGTATGCTGTTCAGAAACGTGTGAACCAATTTTAATGAA